>SJYC01137007.1:0-26898 GCA_006408675.1 Madoqua kirkii
CTTGTACTTTAACGCCTTTAGTAGATGTTGACCTATTTATTAAGAAGTAAGTCTTGTATTCCCAAGAAGGACTTTCAGGTGAACTTGAACTTCATTTCAGTTGGTTATTTTACTTAGGTATTTAAATGCTTAGTAGCTATGGTTTATACTTTATACATTGCAGATCGGAAAAGAGCATGTGGGCCTGAAGGCTGTGACTGAAATCCTCCAGGATATTCAGTATAAGGTAAGTCATTCTCTACAAGAAAATAAAAATACTGGTTAGGTGAGAGCCTTCCATGTCTATCCTCAGGCTTGGAGATTCCCTAAAAGGACTCAGACAAGCTGTTAGTCCCCTGGTTGTAGTTTATTCCAGTGGAGGGATACAGATCAAAAGTCAGCACAGTGAAAAGGTGGATGGAGCGCACGCAGTCCTGGAGAAACCAGGTACAAGCTCTCAGACGACTCCTCCCAGTGGGGTTGCCTGGGGCACAGCTGATTCTCCCAGCAGTGATGTCACGGCACTTGTGAAGCGCTGCTAGCCAGGGACGTTTACCTGAGCCTTGGTGTCCAGGGATTTTTTGGGGGGTCAGTTATGCCTGGGCAGTGCCTCAGGGACTGACCTCAGCTATCTGACTCCAGCCCTCCCACCCCCACCCTGAGCAAAACCAGGCTTCCACCATAAATTACTTTGTTGGGATAAACTTATCTGGTCCAACTGGTACAGCCTGCCCAAGGCCTCAGGCACACAGAGCCACTCTTATCAGGCGGCTTATTCCAAGGACTCAGAGACTGTCTTCCAGGAGGCAGCCAAGGGCTAGGCTTCAAGATAAGACTTTTGGGAGGGGTGGGGATTGTTTAGGATTTGAGCAACCCAGGCCTCCTGTGTACCTCTTTCTGCCCTCTGGATATAGGAAGGTAGTATAAATGAAAGAAATGAAAATTGTGGCGACCACACTTCAGAGTATTTATGTGAAAAGAAAAGCAACACAAACTCACATAAGTCATGAGATACCTCTCTGAGGAGGTGACTTGGGTTAATTTGCCCCAGTGGCTAGCAGGTAAGGAGTCCGCAGTACAGGAGACACAGGAGACCCAGGTTCGATCCTGGGTCAGGAAAATCTGGAGAAGGAAATGGCGACCCACTCCGGAATCCTGGAGTCCATGGGGCTGCAGAGAGTCAAACACGTCTAAGCAACTGAGCATGTTCATACTACGCTGCCAAGAAGGTTAGAGACGGAGAGCAGAGTTCCAGGAGGAAGGTCATTTCTAAAGACTCCCTGGGTCAAGGCGCACATCTCAACGCCAGGAGCAGGAAAGGCGGTGACGAGGGGCCGACAGACGCTGGACAGGCAGTTTTAAGTTTCACGTCAGGAATTATAGGGAGATTCCTGAACTGTGGCCAAAGCAAAAGTAGTTACAGACTCAGAGCAGGAATGTCTTGTTGGAACCAAGCCCTGTCACTCCAGTGAGAAGACAGGTTGACACACCCACAAACCTATAGGGTCTGGCATTCAGAAAAGGCTTCAGGGCTTTCCCTGGTGGGCTCAGTGATTAGGGATCCATGCTTCCACTGTAAGGGGCGTGGATTTGATCTCTGGTCAGGGAAGTAAGATCCCACATGTGCAGTGTGGCCAAGAAGAAAAGACTTCAACCTCGATTTTTAGTGCTTATAAGTGTTCTTATTCTAAAAGTTTGTGTTAACATGGGGTACATTGTTTTCTTTTTTTCAGGGGAAGTCCAAAACAATACCCTGCTTTAATCCTAACACTTTATTACCAGGTATGCATTTATTTGGTTGCATAGGGTGAATTTTAACTGTGGCTGCGACTGCATTGTGTTTTCTCAGAATATACACAACTGTATCTTATGAGTTAGTAAGCTTTCTTTATAATTAATATTCTTTGTAATTGTTACCAGTTTCAGATTTGTTCTAAACTTGGGAGTAAACTTTTTGAGATAATAAACATTTCACCACTGAGCTTCCTTGGTGGCTCAGACAGTAAAGAATCCACCTGCAGTGCAGGAGATGAAGGTTTGATCCTTGAGTTGGAAAGAGCCCCTGGAGAAGGGGATGGAAACCCACTCCAGTATTCTTGCCTGGAGAATTCCATGGACAGAGGCGCCTGGTGGGCTACAGTCCACGAGGTCGTAAACAGATGGACACAATTGAGCACACACACACATACACACACACACACTGGTGTATATCAAGTGTTTATATATCTAGTTTATATAACCATATTTAAATATGTATAGGAATTCATTGATACAAAATCACTATAAATAATAGAGGATACATTATGTTCTATATTGACTGTTTTCTTCATATGATTAGTTTAAAAATATATATGTGAAGCTCCAGTTTAGAAATGACATCAGTCTGAGACATGTTATCTGGACAATTTGTAAGTTTGAAAATGATTGTTGGACTTTTCCAAATTCTTTTTCATTAACTCACCTTCCCGTGATTGGTCCATGTGGTGACACAGACCCCTTGCTGCGTGATTACTGGGTCTATGAAGGCTCTCTCACCATCCCGCCCTGCAGTGAAGGTGTGACCTGGATATTATTCCGATACCCTCTGACAATATCCCAGCTACAGGTGAGAGGAGAGCTTTAATCTTCCAGACGAAGTTTTGCATTAAAGGGTAAATTTTCTCTCTGTAAAAGGGAAATGTCTGTTTCATATTCTTGCTCCTTTCGGCTCAATTAGATCAGTCACATCTCTTCAGATAAAGTTAAATGTCTCGAGCCAGTAAAAGCAGTTGAAAGGTCAAGGATGAACAAAACCCAGCTCCCATTTACCATCTGTACTTTAAAAGTCAGCTTTTAAAGAGTAAATAGAAGCCAGTGAAATACCCAAACTGTTCCTTAGTCTGGTTACTGCTTCCCGTGGGATTTCTCAGGTGTTGGAGAGGAGAAAGTTCTTGGATGTGAGGTGAAAACACCGGTTATTTCTGTAACTCACACTCGGGCTTTGTAATAGCTCTTCCTTGGCTTGTACAGGAAAATCTGCATGGAGAGGGTGGGGGACCTAGAAAGAATGCCCTGTGAAGTTCTGGATTGTTCTCTAGCCCACTTTTGGTCTGCTGTCTCCCACCTTGGGTGCAGCATAGGTGCTCTAGAGGCTGATGCAGCCTGTGAGGCACCAAGGTGAATTGTCACTGGGATGTTACTGGGGCGGGGGGCAGAGGGGCAGGATGCAAGGTCACTGCAGTGCATTTAAACGTTGATTTTGATGTTATTAGTATAATATTTGATACTAACTGTAGCATTTGTTAACGCTAAGAAGACAGCATTATTAACGATCAGTCTCAAAAGACTTAGGCAATATGCTAAATAAATAAACCAAGTTTCCTTGAGAAATTCTTAACAAACTATTATACCCCTTCTATTTTATAACGAGTTCAAGTTTATTCACTATTCAGAAAAGCTTTCTTTTGTTTGTCCTTAAATCTTTAAAATGCCTCTTTCAGCTTTGCACAGTTTCTTCTTATTTCTCTTTTTCTGAGGATTCATTTTAAAAGATGCCCATTCAGCATCTTCATTGTTTCATTATTTTAGAAACTTTGATCACACCACCTTTGGGCCTTCTTGTTTTTAATATGACAAATCCCGATTCCTTTATTTATTCAGTCATTTTTTTTTTTTCTTATAAGAAACTATTCCTGAGTGCCAACCAGACACAGAGGATTCAGAGATTAAAACACAGTGTTTATTCTTAAAAAGTTCACTGTGGAGTTGAGGAGGCAGATTTTCATATAGGCAACTATGTTGTGTCATAAGTAAGGAGCTCTGGAAACACATAGGACCAAAACCCAGTTCAGACTGGAAGGTCCAGGGAATAACTCCTGAAAAATATTAAGAGCTGGTCTATTAAAGGAGAGGGTAGCAAATTAGAAATTTGAGTTGAATGTTAAGAATAAAAGTTAGGACTAATGAGATATAGATGAAATTTAACAGCAAAGATGGTAGCTGCTGTAATAGATATACCCCAAAACTTCAGTGACTGGGGACTTCTTGGTGGTCCAGTGGTCAGGACTTTGCCTTCCAATGCAGGGGATGTGGGTTCTCTCCCTGGTTGGAGAGCTAAGATCCCACATGTTTCAGGGCTCAAAAAACCAAAGCATAAAGCAGAAGCAATATTGTAATAAATTCAATAAAGATTTTAAAAATAGTCCACATCCCAAAAATCTTAAAAAAATTTCAATGACTTATCACAGTAAGAATTTATATTTTTTTACACTCATAAAATCCAACAGATGTATTTTTGTTTCACAGTCAAGGCTTTTCTCTGTGTAGCCACTCAGGAAACAGAGTGGCAAGATGCTCTGCCATTTTTAATACCTCTCTTCTCTTAGGTGTGGGCATGTAGTGAGCAGGAGGGGAAAGTGTGTGGAGGATCTGAAGGGAGACTGCTTTCTAAAGACTAGGCAGAAATGGAGAACACCATTTATGCTTCCATTCTATTGGGAACTTAGCACATGGCCACACCTGGTTGTAGGGGAAGCTGAGAAGGGAATTCTAGCTTCATTATTTCTCTTTTTCTGAGGATTCATTTTAAAAGATGCCCATTCAGCATCTTCATTGTTTCATTATTTTAGAAACTTTGATCACACCACCTTTGGGCCTTCTTGTTTTTAATATGACAAATCCCGATTCCTTTATTTATTCAGTCATTTTTTTTTTTCTTATAAGAAACTATTCCTGAGTGCCAACCAGACACAGAGGATTCAGAGATTAAAACACAGTGTTTATTCTTAAAAAGTTCACTGTGGAGTTGAGGAGGCAGATTTTCATATAGGCAACTATGTTGTGTCATAAGTAAGGAGCTCTGGAAACACATAGGACCAAAACCCAGTTCAGACTGGAAGGTCCAGGGAATAACTCCTGAAAAATATTAAGAGCTGGTCTATTAAAGGAGAGGGTAGCAAATTAGAAATTTGAGTTGAATGTTAAGAATAAAAGTTAGGACTAATGAGATATAGATGAAATTTAACAGCAAAGATGGTAGCTGCTGTAATAGATATACCCCAAAACTTCAGTGACTGGGGACTTCTTGGTGGTCCAGTGGTCAGGACTTTGCCTTCCAATGCAGGGGATGTGGGTTCTCTCCCTGGTTGGAGAGCTAAGATCCCACATGTTTCAGGGCTCAAAAAACCAAAGCATAAAGCAGAAGCAATATTGTAATAAATTCAATAAAGATTTTAAAAATAGTCCACATCCCAAAAATCTTAAAAAAATTTCAATGACTTATCACAGTAAGAATTTATATTTTTTTACACTCATAAAATCCAACAGATGTATTTTTGTTTCACAGTCAAGGCTTTTCTCTGTGTAGCCACTCAGGAAACAGAGTGGCAAGATGCTCTGCCATTTTTAATACCTCTCTTCTCTTAGGTGTGGGCATGTAGTGAGCAGGAGGGGAAAGTGTGTGGAGGATCTGAAGGGAGACTGCTTTCTAAAGACTAGGCAGAAATGGAGAACACCTTTATGCTTCCATTCTATTGGGAACTTAGCACATGGCCACACCTGGTTGTAGGGGAAGCTGAGAAGGGAATTCTAGCTTCCTGTCTGGGAAGAAGAAACGGATTTGATGATCTGTTCAGCTCAAGGTGAGAAAGACAAGAGAGCCCAGCTGAATGCAAAACAGTGCAGGTGGAGGAGACAGGGAGTCAAGGGCTTGCCCACGGGCCTTGGGGACAGCCAGGAGGGAGTGATGTCCTGGGATCCAGGACAGGAGAAAGGATTTCCAAGTTGTGGAGAAGGGAGGTAAACAGTGACAAATGCTACAGAGAATTTAAATAAGATGCGTGCAGCTCATCCAGGTAGAAAATACAGTCAGTCCCCTACATACGAAGCTTTAAGTTGTCAACTTTCAAGATGCGAACGTGCCCCTGTATGCCAGCAGTTGCACTGTGCTACTGTACTTTTCAAGGTACTGTGCTGTTAGGCTAGAAATGTTTTCTTTTTGTGTTTTGTTTATGTATTATTTCTGTGAAAAGTGTAAACCTATTATAGAGCAGTACCATATAGCCAGTTGTATTAGTTGGGTGCCTGGGCTACCTTTTTAGGACTTACAAACAAACTGGACTTACTAACATGCTCTTGGAACAGAGCTCTTTCCTATGTAGGGAACTTACTGTAACTATGCCTTATAGACACACGCCCAGGGGGCCACTGCTTGATTCTCACTCTTCACTCTTTTTTTAAAGTTAATTCCATTTATGTATCTTTTTATTTTCGACTGTGATGGGCTTTCTCTAGTTGCAGAGCAAGGGTTTCCCATTGCAATGGCATCGTTGGTTGCAGACCACAGGCTCTAGGGTGCACGGGTTTCAGTAGTTACTGCGTGTGGAGAAGAAGCCAGTAGTTCTGGTTCTTGGGCTCTAGAGTTGAGGCGTTGTAGCTGTGGCTCATGGACTTAGTTGCGTCTCAGCATGTGGGATTTTCCGGATAAAACCCATGTCCCCTGCATCGGCAGGTGGATTCTCATCCACAGCCAGGGAAGTTTCACCCTTGACTCTTGTTTCGTGCCCCCGTGTGTTCACTGGGGGATCCTGGTGCTTCTCTGTTGCTGAGCTTTGGCTTATGTCCTCCAGTATCATTCCTCCACCATCTCTTTCTTTATGCTCTTCTGGCTGCTTTAGGTCCACACCCCAGCCCATCCAGCCAGTTGGCCATGGAGAAAGCCTTCATCTCTTTTCAGAGTTGCCATCATGCAAGAAAAGATTCATGAACAAGGACTGTCATTGCCAGTTAACTGAACCATTCACTGAAGTGAGATGTTTCTGTGGAGCATTGAGCTGAAAGGGACCCAAGATAAGAGTTTCAACTGCGTTAGTGACAGGAGGGGTCAGACTGGCAGAGGAAGCAGAAGCAGCTTAGGGTCTGCAGTCACATTTGTTCAGCAGTTTAGGGGCAATTTTCTAAAAATAGGTCAAATCTTTAATGAAAAATAAAATTTTCTTCTGTAACCACAGTAAATGTCTATTTATTGAAAGTCAGTTTGAATGAACCTGGCTGAGCCACAGAAAATTCTCAGTTCCACTTAGAATTCCACAAAGGATTCTCTCGCTAGCACAGTATTGGGGATGTTAACCAATAGTCTGTAATGTGATGATTTACTTCCATGCCATCCAGTAAATTATGCAACAACTCAGGGGCAACTCATCATGCCTTTTGGTCTTGCAGGCTTCAAAGGGAGCCTTGCTTTGTACCATCCCCCTGAGTGAGGCCAGTGACAAGGTCTAACCCTAACTCACTTAAGCCGTGCTCCTCAATTATTGGAAATTAAGCTGTGTCTTCCTCAAAGGGAGCCAAAGCCAAAGAAATGCGTATTTGAAGGAATAATTTCAACTTCTCTTGGAAGTGGATAACTTTCCAGTTTCTTTTCAAGAAAAGAAGATGTAGGCGCTGTTAGTGCAGAATTCCATTGCAGCATCTGTTCAGAGAACAGGAGTGTGGAAATGGACACACACACACACTTACATGTACATTAAATTGCAATTTAGAGTGATTTAGGGAAAAAAAATTGTAATCTTAGGAGAAAATGAATCAGTCTGTCCTTGATTTGAATGTTCCACTGTTGCTCTTCATATAGTTCCAGAGAAAGCGGAGTCCAAAATAGAGAAGGTCCAGAGGGGGCAGTAAAAATGAGAGGAACTAAAGGGCAAAGGTGTGATTCTAGAATCAAAACCAAGAATTGAGGAGCCTCACCTTGTTGCGCTTGAAGAGGAGCAGAGAAACATAAAGTCAGAGGCCGGGAGAGAGGATTGATATAGAAAATAACAAAAAGAATAGCAAATGGCAGGTGGATAGCTACTGTGTTGATTTTTTTTTTTTTTTTTTTGAGAAACAAAGCTTTTTATTGGAGAAATAATATGTCCTCTTACAGGGGTAACATATGTAACTAAGTAGCTGGGTGTTATGGGCTTCCCTGGTGACTCAACCTTAAAAAATTTACCTGCCAATGGGGGAGATGCGAGTTCCATCCTCTGCCTGCTACTCCAGGAGTCGGAGTTGGTACCTATAGTATAGTACTGACAGCTGAGCCCATCGTGAACCATTTATATCTTCCTGAGCACTAGAATCCTGGTGTTTGGGACTGGGAGCCCCAGTTGGTTGGTTGACTTTTTTATGTTCTTCTGGTTAGCAGACTCTATGCCATGGGAAGAAACCCACACAATTGGATGGATTTGGATAAGTGTAATTTAAAACATTTAAAAAAGTGGTCAGAAAGTGTAGCTATTGTCACTGGCCTGCCAATGACAATGCAGGAGACGTGGGTTCGATCCCTGAGTTGGGAAGATCCTCTGGAGAAAGAAATGGCAACCCACTCCAGTATTCTTACCTGGAGCCTGGTGGGCTATAGTCCATGGTGTTGCAAAGAGTCGGACAGGACTTAGTGGGTAAACAACAACAGCAATTCATGTATTATTATGAATTGCCTGGTGATAAAGGAAAATAAGATGAGAGTCCGTGTTTTATGTGTTAGTTTTATGTGTTAGTTTTTATGTGTTAGTTTTCTTTTATGGACTTTTATGTGTTCGTTTTCTTTTAATGTGATGACATATGAGATGTAAATCGAAACAAGTCTATTACAAAATGTGTGTAGGACTCCTGGAACTACTAAAAGCAATGTGTGCCAAACTTCAGACCCTAGAAATTAGCCTGTTAACTGCTGCCATGAAGAAAGCAGTTTTAAAGCTGAACTTTGAGTGAGTTATCAAGGTCAGACATCAGTGAAGGTTGAAATGAACGTCTTAGACCAATGGGCGTGCCACTCAGTTCAGGGAAACACTGGCTGCTCAGCTTTCTACCTTCACGGGTGAGGCTGTGTCTCCCAAGTGTTAAATCTCTCTCCTCTCCATCTCTCTCTTTTAAATTGGCTGAACATAAATACCATGTTTAAGTAGAGGAGCATTAAAAATCCAACTCATACTTACTGATTGATAATGATGGCCCCTGTATGGCCCTGACATTTGAATTTAGTTGAAGACTTTTATCTCTGAATATTATTCTGCTCCTTTCTCACTCTGTCTCATTTTGGTGTGCAATAACAGAGTGCGCACTCAAAACCATTTGAAGTGACTAAAGGGTTCTAAGGGGTGGTTACTTCAGAAAAATTGGCATTTCAGAGAGATGTGTTTTTTCCAAAAAAAAATTGTAATCTTAGGAGAAAATGAATCAGTCTGTCCTTGATTTGAATGTTCCACTGTTGCTCTTCATATAGTTCCAGAGAAAGCGGAGTCCAAAATAGAGAAGGTCCAGAGGGGGCAGTAAAAATGAGAGGAACTAAAGGGCAAAGGTGTGATTCTAAAATCAAAACCAAGAATTGAGGAGCCTCACCTTGTTGCGCTTGAAGAGGAGCAGAGAAACATAAAGTCAGAGGCCGGGAGAGAGGATTGATATAGAAAATAACAAAAAGAATAGCAAATGGCAGGTGGATAGCTACTGTGTTGATTTTTTTTTTTTTTTTTTTGAGAAACAAAGCTTTTTATTGGAGAAATAATATGTCCTCTTACAGGGGTAACATATGTAACTAAGTAGCTGGGTGTTATGGGCTTCCCTGGTGACTCAACCTTAAAAAATTTACCTGCCAATGGGGGAGATGCGAGTTCCATCCTCTGCCTGCTACTCCAGGAGTCGGAGTTGGTACCTATAGTATAGTACTGACAGCTGAGCCCATCGTGAACCATTTATATCTTCCTGAGCACTAGAATCCTGGTGTTTGGGACTGGGAGCCCCAGTTGGTTGGTTGACTTTTTTATGTTCTTCTGGTTAGCAGACTCTATGCCATGGGAAGAAACCCACACAATTGGATGGATTTGGATAAGTGTAATTTAAAACATTTAAAAAAGTGGTCAGAAAGTGTAGCTATTGTCACTGGCCTGCCAATGACAATGCAGGAGACGTGGGTTCGATCCCTGAGTTGGGAAGATCCTCTGGAGAAAGAAATGGCAACCCACTCCAGTATTCTTACCTGGAGCCTGGTGGGCTATAGTCCATGGTGTTGCAAAGAGTCGGACAGGACTTAGTGGGTAAACAACAACAGCAATTCATGTATTATTATGAATTGCCTGGTGATAAAGGAAAATAAGATGAGAGTCCGTGTTTTATGTGTTAGTTTTATGTGTTAGTTTTTATGTGTTAGTTTTCTTTTATGGACTTTTATGTGTTCGTTTTCTTTTAATGTGATGACATATGAGATGTAAATCGAAACAAGTCTATTACAAAATGTGTGTAGGACTCCTGGAACTACTAAAAGCAATGTGTGCCAAACTTCAGACCCTAGAAATTAGCCTGTTAACTGCTGCCATGAAGAAAGCAGTTTTAAAGCTGAACTTTGAGTGAGTTATCAAGGTCAGACATCAGTGAAGGTTGAAATGAACGTCTTAGACCAATGGGCGTGCCACTCAGTTCAGGGAAACACTGGCTGCTCAGCTTTCTACCTTCACGGGTGAGGCTGTGTCTCCCAAGTGTTAAATCTCTCTCCTCTCCATCTCTCTCTTTTAAATTGGCTGAACATAAATACCATGTTTAAGTAGAGGAGCATTAAAAATCCAACTCATACTTACTGATTGATAATGATGGCCCCTGTATGGCCCTGACATTTGAATTTAGTTGAAGACTTTTATCTCTGAATATTATTCTGCTCCTTTCTCACTCTGTCTCATTTTGGTGTGCAATAACAGAGTGCGCACTCAAAACCATTTGAAGTGACTAAAGGGTTCTAAGGGGTGGTTACTTCAGAAAAATTGGCATTTCAGAGAGATGTGTTTTTTCCCCTATCTTTGTTGATGTTTGAAGTCTTCAAAGTATCACTCTGATCAGAGAAAAACATTTCTTGTGAAACAGTTCTCTCTGAGAAGGCAGTGATTGGAGATTGGCTGGCTGTTGATCAGATCTCTTCTAGAAGAAGTCATTTTCACAGAAGGTATTTCAGGCTGAGGCCTAGGGCTTGAAAGATTTAGCTTCAGTTCAGAATATGTAAATATAAAGTTAACTCAGCTTTGCAATAAGTTTCAGAGTCAATAAGAAATGGAGTATTTCTTGAAATACGTTGAGACAGTCAAATTTTGAATCCACAGTGCTCACTGGTGACCCTATCCTGGGTTTATAGGTTCTGATTGCAGCTCTTACATATGATCACACACACAGGGAATGGCAGGAAAGAGAACCTTCTGTTTTTCAGTCAACTGGATAATTATTTCTAGTCTCCTTTTTTGCATACAAAATTGTAGCTAAATAATCATCTCCAAATGCTAAAGCTTGGACTTCAGAAGTCATGTGGTTATTTATGAACATTCTCTGTGTGCTTGGAACTGGGCTGAGTGTTTTCATGAATGGTCTTATTTACCTCATATCACCCCTGGAATACTGTTATCACCTTCATCTCTGTTATCCATAGGTGGAAACTGAGCTTGAAAAAGAAGAGCAGTTGGGTTGTTTGGGTCTTGGATAGCAGAGACTGGACAAGAACCAGCCTTTGGATGCAGTCTGTGTCCTTGACGTTCATCTTCTTTTTGAAAAATCATAGGCTCCTCTGACTAAGAAGGTTCCCTTTTACTCTCTCTCAGGGAAAACTAAGAAAAGTGTACCTCACACTTTTGAGAATTATAAGGAATTCTCATAAAGGCTTGGCTCTAGACATTTTTCAGGTGCAACAAGCAGTATGAGTACTGCCATATTCCCTCCTGTAAACCCGTGAGAAGATCTAGTGAGAAACCATTAAATAGGTTAAAAATCTCATGGCTTATCTGACTGGCACTTCTATATAAAAACAGCATGTAGATGTTATTAAAAAAAAAAACAACACAGGACAATCCTAATAGAATCAGGGTTAACCTACTGAGGGAAATCAAACAGTATTTGAAGACATAGGAAGATGAAACTTTAGAAGTCACATTTCTTTCCGTTTTAAATTCTGTTTATTTATTCATGGCTGTGTTGGGTCTTCGTCGTTGTGCAGGCTTTTCTCTGGTTGCAGCAAGCAGGGGCTGCTCTTCATCGTGGTGCAAGGGCCTCTCGTGGTGGTGGCTTCTCTTGCTGCATAGCACAGGCTCTAGGGTGCGCCGGCGTCAGTGGTTGCGGTTGCCGAGCCTTAACGCACAGGCTCGGTAGTTGTGGCACATGGGCTTAGTTGCTCTGTGGCATGTGGGATTTTCCTGGGCCAGGGATAGAACCCGTGTCTCCTGCATCCGCAGGCAGTTTCTTTACTGCTGAGCTACCAGGGAAACCCTAGAAGTCAGATTTCTAACTTGGGTTCTGATCTAGCAAGCCATTTAATTTTTCCCAGCTCTGATTTCCAATTCATATGTAAGTGGACTGAATTAGAATCTTGTGAGATTTGACTCTTCTGGAGTCAGGGAACCTCTTCTTAGGAGAATGCACCAGTGAAATTTTATAGGAGTCCCATCAGTCCTCTAAAGTCTAGGGTTTCTAGATTTTTGTTAGAACCCTGAATTAGTTACTATCTGTGGGTTTCCCACTCATGACTGGGTGAAGTCTGTGTCAATGTTGTGCGAACCTTTGTGGGTAGAAGCCTCTGATTCATAGACAGTGATGCTTTGGTTGATTGATGCTATTCAGGTCACATTTGCTCAATGTCCTGGGTAATATGCTGGCTATAGGGTCTACTGATGACTAGAATTTCTGAAGAGGTGGCTGTGGGACTGGGAAGGGGGTGCGTGGCCTTCGAATTGTCAGACCCAGAGTTAAGTCTGGCCTCAGTTTCTCCATTTGTGTAAAGAATGAAGAATGTCTCATGTGATTTTATGTGGCATTTAAAGGAAATAACATGATTTGACAAAGGTAAATCAACTGCTAGATGGCAGGGAGCTTGGCAAAAGCTCATCACGTGTTTGCTTGTTGCTCAAACACTTCCAGCGGGTGGTGTCTGGCAAACTATGAGTTCTCAGGAGGTACAACTTGGCCAGTTAGGGAGACTGCAATGAGCTGATGGGAATAGTCTCTTGGGACTGTGGCAACCAGTCGTGCGTAACTGGAAACCACGGGATCTGGGGAGGCTGCCTGAGAATGGAGATAAACTTGAAAATCACTGTTGCCACAGGAAAAAGATGGGCTTACACTTTTGAAAAATCAGAGGTATTCTTTGCTCTTTGGAGGGCTCAACAAGCAGCAAAAGGAGTTTTTTGATGAAAAAGCCTCCATCTAATATATTTAACATATTATCAGTGTTAGCATATAGTAACACCATGATTCATTATAGAGATATACTTGGGAAGCATTTCAGAACATTTCTTCATTTGTTCAGTTTTCTTATTATGTTATGGCAGACATAGAATTTTTTTTTTTTTTTTTTAGGTGTTACAGATTATCTCCTTTTTATTTTTATCTTTTTTGTTTTTGGCCGCAACAAGCAGCATGTGGGGATCTTAGTTCCCCTACCAACCATAGATAGAACCAGTGACCCCTGCATTGGAAGTATTGAATTCTAACCACTGGACTGCTAGAAATGTCCCTATAAGAGCTATTTGAGAGAGGTGTATATCATTTTTGCATGAACAGATCCAGCGGGTTTTGACGGTTGTTTGGGTTTATCTGGAGGCCTTTCTACCTCTGCTTCTATTGTTTTCTTTCCTCTTGTAGAGGCTGTGTCTAATGTCTTAGCTCTGGAAGAATGAACTCAGTCTTTCTCTTTTTTGAAGTTTAATTTTCTCTTTTTAAATGCTTGCAATTTATGCATATTTTAAGCTATCGATGAGATCCCATCTTGCTCATGGCTAGTCGACAGTTAATCTGTTTTGTTCTGCTTTTATTTTCAGATCGAAGAATTTCGGAGGCTGAGGACACACGTGAAGGGGGCAGAGCTCGTGGAGGGCTGTGATGGGATTTTGGGGGACAATTTCAGACCCACTCAGCCGCTCAGTGACAGAGTCATCAGAGCTGCGTTTCAGTAGCCGAAGGAAACAGGAGCGGACGCGTCTGCGTCTGGGTACGTGCGGATTAGGCGAGGAGAACAGGCACACAGTTGAGCCTGCGTGTGAAAGCAGCTCTCCTGATGAGCCTGTTAATTTCACAACGTGAATGCACTTCATTGAAATTTAGGACACATTCTCAAGCCCCATCCATTACAAGTCAGGTGGTTTGTAAAAATCATGCCCGATTAGGGAAAATCTACATTCCTTGTGTTTTCCCAGCAGCGCAGCCTTTTGTTCTATTGGTAGGTTTTGCTTTAATATCAGCTTTCATAAGGGAAGGCACTTGAGGCAGGCTAACGGTGACACGCAAGTGCTTCTTTGGTGCTTTGCTGTGTTGTCGTAGCTTGAAACTGCAGCTGTTGTCCCCTGACACATGGGGAGCATGAAGAAACGGACTGGGAGTTGTTAAGCCTCAAAGCTGGCCACTTGTCCGGTGAAGATTTGGTCATCTTGCTTATTGGGGTAGGGAGTGAGGGTAGATCAGGCCAGAGTGATAACACTTACCCTACAGAAGTGATTTTATTCGATAGATCAAGAAGCACTGGGTGATTATATAAATGCAGCATGTTTCTTTACTGATGGAATATTCTAATACTCTATACATTTTAATGTATTGGATTCAATGTATGTGTTACTTATCCTTAAGGAGCTAACAAAGTAAACATCACAAACAAGGAAAATATAAAATATATATAAATGCCTGTGTACTGGGTTACTTCTTCACTTTGTAGGTTGACCAGGGTCACATACCTAGGTCAGTGTGTTGCTATGAAACCACTGCTTCCCGTGAGAGGAAAGTGCCTGTTCAACAGTTTCCTAGGAGTCAGGACAGAGCTCTGACTGTTTACTGGTCCGTTGGGAGTACGTCTTCTCACCCTATGTCAGTGGTCCAGTGGATGGGGGAGCCACAGAGAAACTGAAATCTCTGGCCTCCAAGAGCTCACAGTCTGGGACTTCCTCGGTGGTCCAGTGGTTAGGACTTACCTTCCTGGAAGAGTGTGTGGATTCCATCCTGGTCAGGGAGCTAAAATCCCATATTCCTCATGGCCAGAATAACAAAGTGTAAAACAGAGGCAACGTTGTAACAGATTCAATCAAGACTTCAAAAATTGTCCACATCAAAAAATATTTTAAAAAACAAAGCTTAAACCTGAGATGGTGAGCAGGACAATGTAAAAACATTTCAAAAGTACAGTTACGAATTGTAGTAAATTCCATGAATGAGAAGAACAAAAAAGTGGAGTGGAGGAGGTTTTGGCTAGAGGGAATATCTTTGCAAAGACCCTTGAGGGTCCTCTCAGTGCGGAGATGGTAACACTTTGATGCACTGAGATACCTGAAAGAAGGCCCCTGAATCTGGGGTGTGGAAATGAAAGGGAAAGTCAGGCGGGGCCCTGTCTTCAAGGGCCCTGTCCGCTGCATTAGACGTCTTTATCTCATCATCAGTGTGTTGACATCTAAGGGTTCTCAGGGGAGTGGCCTGAACCCTGTGTATTCTCAGGAGATCACAGTGTCTGGAGAATGAATGGACTGGATTACTGTGGGCCAGGCTGGGGGAGTAGAAAGGTATTTTAGAAGCCCATTGGGTAACCAAGGTGCAAGGCATGGAGGCGTGGGTACCAGACTAGGAACAGTGTGGATGGCGAGAGGTTTACGCTTGTGAGAGAGTCCTTGAAAGTGCAATCTAGGGGTAAGTTGGATGTGAGTGAGAGGAGATGGAATTGTCAATGATAACAGCTGGGGTTTGGGGCTTTAGGAGCTGTGTAGGCAGAGTGACACAGAGAAGCTGGAGGAGGTTCTGTCTGAGATGGAGAGATAGAGAGGACTGAAGTGGCTTGTCAATCACAACCGTGGGTGGACCCCTCTCGAAGGAAGCTGGAATTTCAAGAGTGGAGATCAGAAAAGAGGTCTGAACAGAATGTGGGAGTCGTGGGCATAGATTACGTGTGTCTGCATGTGTGCGTACATATAATGTTCTACTAATACGTGGGGATGACCTCATGTGTTCATAAAACCTTATGTGTTGCTTGATGCCAAGTTAACCAAAGCACCGGGAAGTTAGGTCATTTGCCCAGAGTTGCTGAGCAGTGGAAGTGGAAGCTGGACTCGGGCGGCCTGACTGACAGAGCCCTCTGTCATAAGCACTAAGGGTCGGAGGTCAGGAGCATCTCCACACTCGGGCCCTCAGGAGAGCAGGAGTGTGAGGGATGCAGGCTGCAGAGGGCAGAAGTGGAGTTTGAAGGGAGGAGGTGGAGGCACCTCGTGATGATGGCAGGTTCCCCCAGCTATCTGTTTTGCTCGTGGTGGTGTATGTATGGGGCCTCCCTGGCTGCTCAGCACGAAAGAACCTGCCTGTAGCGAGAGACCCATGTTCAGTCTCTGGGTCGGGAAGATCCTCTGGAGCAAGGCACACCTCCAGTATTCTCATACACACAGTATTCAGTATGGAGTCGGGTGTGCCCAGTATTCTTTCCTGGAGAACGCCATGGACAGAGAAGCCTCGTGGGCTGCAGCCCGTGGGGTCACACAGAGTCGGCCACGGCTGAGTGACTCAGCAGCGGCGGCGGCGTGTGTGTGTCGGCACTGCTCTCTCACTTCATCCCACTCGCTCCTTTCCCCCTGCTGTGTCCACACCTTCATTCTCTAAGTCTGCATCTCTCTTCCTGACCTGCAAATAGATTAAGCTGGTCCATTTTTCTAGATTCCACATATATGCATTAATACATTTGTTTTTCTCCTTCTGACCTCACTCTGTATGACCATCTCTTGGTCTGTCCATATCTCTACACATGACCCAATCTCATTCCAAATGAAGCCTTTTTTAAAACAAACAAACAAACAAACAAACAAAAGAAATACTGGAACTTTCTATATGAGGGGTGGGGAATGAACCAGTAGGTGGACAGGGCTGAAGATGCTGTTTCTCAAGGGGCTAATCCTAGCAGTGAAGTCTGTGAAAAGTTGCCAGGGGATGGAATTCTAAGTACAAGTGGAGGCTGACTTTTGTTTCGGGAATGCACACTTTTCCATGCAGTCAGAGGAAGGGAGATGGTGGTTTATAGACAGCGTTTTGTGACTTGCTGTACCATTTAAGGGGGATTGGGGAAGAGCTGGGAGTCAGGAGGGAAGCTGGAAGAAGTTGGGAGCAGAGGGTGGGGAGAAGGGTGCAGGAAGGGCTCATCGAAGGGCAGACAGAGAGGCACAGCGAGGCTGCTGAACATGAGTTTATGAATTTATCCAGTGTAGGTTTGGTATACTCTTCTGTGAATATCAGTAGCTATAAATGACACTTTTTATGAAATGAGCTTATTGGCTTGAGTTTTTGATCCATATCTTGCCCTCCATGCAAATTGCCTCTCTAAATATCTAAATAATTATCCCCATGTCATCTCTGTCTTACACACACACACACACACACACACACACACACACACACCCTTAAATGTTTATGAGGAGATTGCATATATTTCAGATACATATGTTTCATGTTTATTGTATGATAGAAAGACAATGTGTAATTCTCAAAGTTTTCAGTTAATTACAGTATAGATATTTTAAGAGAGAGGATGGATTGCTATCCATGTCTTGGTGGCTGAGATTCCTGAAAGGGGGTCATTTTTCCCCAGATTCCTAAGAATGGTGTAGAAATTCTCTCAAAGATGAGTTCACTTCTGAATGTATCATTTCATGAATACATTTTTGATCCTTTTATCTTGAAATGTGTAATACAAATCTAGTCATACTTCTACATAAAAATTATATTGGGAAATCAGACTTATGGATGTGTGCTTTTTATTTGATATTTAATAATGCCCTAAGGCAGGTAATTCAAATTTTTATTAAAGTGAAATGATTTGACAGTCAGACTTTGAATTTAATGCATGAATGTTTCATTTAAGCTCTTAGAACTGAGAAGGAAAGAAACTTTTTTTTCTGATGGCTTTCTAAAAAAATGTTCAAAATAACTCAGATTTATTTTAGCTGTGCTTTACTAAAATAACTTTAGTTTGGGGATTTAAAATGACATTCATTTTTACATGACATGTCTAGACATCTGGAGGTTTTTGATAACCAAGACTTATTATTCCCATGAATTACCTGGGACTTTTTATATTACCATTTAAGAAGTATGAACTATGGTTTTGTACTTGTTTAAAGAGTTCACATATAACTCTTCTAGATACAAGGCTAGTTCAGATTTCTGGGAGCCAATTTACCCATCGAACTTTATGGATGTAGGAGAACCAAACCTTAGTAACAACAAACCAGAAATAACACCAAGCTTTCTGGCCAGTTTCTTTGCTGCCCTTGGCATAATAATTTGACTTCAAAGACCCAGAAAGGGTCTCTGTCCAAAAACGAGGGTAAATTTGACACAGGGATCTTTCAGGAATACTTTTTTTTTCTTCCATTTTTTTGTTTCTAATCTATTGAGAGCACACTGACCATTTCCCCTTTTAAGGGAGGTAAAGGAGATTATCTAGAATTTTTTGACATCGGTTTTTACAGAAAACAATTATGATTAGCTATAGTTACTGCAAACATGTGTGCACTTTAACAATATTTGAGTCACAGGGGATTCAGGCTAATATATGAACAGTCATAATAGCTTTCTAAAAATTGACTCATATTTAATGAAACAGACAAGTAATTATTTCATTGGAAGGTTAGTATTATTGTATTTGATGCTACCTATGACATTTATTACATCAAAGAAGATGATGTTATAAGTTGCAAAAGTACGCATGGGGAAGAGTTCAGTACAGTCTGAATATGACTTCAGTCTCTATCATAATATTGATACTAACCTTTGAAGGAAATAATTACTCGCCTGTTTTTTTAATTAAATATTAGCCAATTATTAGAAAGCTATTCTGTTTAAAATTGTGCCTGTTTCCCCTGTGGCTCAGTTTAATTGTTAAGCAGCACATATGTTTACAGTAACTATAGTTAGTTATATCTATTTTCTGTAAAAACCAATGCTGCAGAACTCTAATTAAGGCGAAACTATAAGTGTGCTCCAAATAGATTAAGGAAAAAAAAAAACAGAAAAAAAGAAGACAAGAAAAGATAAGTAAGTATCTCTGAATGATTCTTGTATCAAACTTACTCTCACATTTGGGCAGAGACCCTTTCTGGGTCTTTGAAGTCACATTCAAACTATACTGAATTCTTCCCCATGTATACTTTTGCAGTTAATAGTGTTGTCTTCCTAAGTTTAGTAAATGCTATAGCTAGCATCAATTTCTCATCAGTTTTCTTTTACAACCTGACAAAGTTGGAGGTTAGAAAAGGGCAAGCCGTTCTGGAAAAGGAGGGGCTGTGTGGGGAAGGGATAATGTCAACTCTGAATGACCAAGTAGGCAAAAGCTATTATCCTTCCAGGATAAATGGAAAGCTCAGAGCCATATTTTTAGTCAATAGAACTTGGACTTGACTCACTCTAATAATTTAATATGATATATAGCATTAGGGTGAGAAATGAGAGCTCAATGGATATAGCTGTTTTCTATTTACTATATCATATAGAATTGTCCAAAAATGAATGAATTTCCTAAAGGACTTCAAAATGATTTCAAGAAAAGGCCAAAATACCAAGGGTGCTCAGCCTATCTATTATGTGTTTATTGTATGATATAAAAGTTGTTATTAACCCAAGAATGAAAATATCAAAATTGTGTAGACATTTCCTCAAGATGACCAAAGAAGGAAAATAAGCCATCCTTCCATATCTCCATATCTGTCTCCTTTTGTGTGTGTATTGAAATGTTAATAATTTATTGAGGGTAAGATTGCTGAATGATTTATCACGCCCCTTCACTTGAATTTAAACAAAATTGTATTTGGGAGGAAGAAAAGAAAACATTTTGCAGTCATGGGTCAGCTTTCATGTTGAACATTAATATGTTAGATTTCATATATGTAGATTTCATCATTTTAAACTTAATATATTTTCTGTAAGAAAGACACCAAGACCAGGTTCCTCTCACCTAAACATGTTGTATTGTGTCGCTTTCCTCATGGATGCTCATCATTGGTATTTCCTCAAATCAGTTTTAAATTTTATTTTTCCAGTTTGGGGCTTATTAAGAAAAGATTGTTCACAAAGAAGCATTCATTTCATTTCCCACCTCATTTGCTGTCAGTTCTTTCCAGCTCTTCTTTTCCATGATGAAGTTCATAGATACTTTGTTGTTCTTCAGTCGCTCAGTCATGTCCGACTCTGCAACCCCATGGAGTGCAGCATGCCAGGCTTCTCTGTCCTTCGCCATCTCCCAGAACTTGCTCAAATTCATGTCCATTGAATTGGTGATGCCATCCAACCATCTCGTCTTCTGTCGTCCCCTCTGTCATTTGTCATAGACCCAGGGAACTAAATGGACCTTGCCAGAGGGCACTTGCTGTTGGAGTCCTCATGGTTCAGCCTAGCAGGCCTCCTCTCTTTGTAGGTGAATCACCTACACCCACAGCCTCTGTTACCACCAAATGCAGATAACCCTCATTTATATGCCTGCACCAGGCCTCCCTGTTAAGTTCTGGAATTGGATGCCCAGCTGTTTGCCTGACTTTTCTTCTGCATGTGCCAAAGACCTATATACTGAGTTTCAGACTCCGTATATAAAAGATTGAATTTACGATCTTAGTTTTCTTTTAAAAAATTCTTTTGTTTCTGTTCAAATCCACTTGATTACTTTTGTGTGTTTTTCAAAAAATATTGATTTTTATTTATTTATTTGACTGCGCCAGGGATTAGTTGCAACACATGGGATCTCTTTTTAGTTGCAGCATGTGGGATCTAGTCTCCTGACCCGGGATGCAACCCAGGCCCCCTGCTTTGGGAGCATGGAGTCTTAGTCACTAGGCCACCAGAGAAGTGCCATGATCATCCTTTGCAGACTAGCCTTTCTTCCAGTTTTCTAATGGCCCATCCATATTGTTGCAATGACATTATTTCATTCTTTTTATGGCCGAGTAATATTCCATTGTATATATGTAATACATCTTCTTTTTCCATTCCTCTGTTGATGGACATTTAGAATGCTTCCATATCCTGGCTATTGTAAATAGTGTGGCAGTGAAGCTGGGGTGCATGTATCTTTTAAAATTATATATGTATGTATCTTTTTGAACTATCTCTCAGTGTATGCCCAAGAGTGGGATTGCTGGCTCATATGGTAACTCATATGGAAAACTCAGCAGTGGCCACAGGACTGGAAAAAGTCAGTGTTCATTCCAGTCCCAAAGAAAGGCAATGCCAAAGAATGCTCAAACTACCTACCGCACAATTGCACTCATCTCACATGATAGTAAAGTAATGCTTAAAATTCTCCAAGCCAGGCTTCAGCAAAATGTGAACTGTGAACTTCTAGATGTTCAAGCTGGATTTAGAAAAGGCAGAGGAACCAGAGATCAAATTGCCAACATCCACTGGATTGTGGAAAAAGCAAGAGAGTTCCAGAAAAACATCTATTTCTGCTTTATTGACTATGCCAAAGCCTTGACTGTGTGGATCACAATAAACTGGAAAATTCTGAAAGAGATGGGAATGCCAGACCACCTGATCTGCCTCTTAAGAAACCTGTATGCAGGTCAGGAAGCAACAGTTAGAACTGGACATGGAACAACAGACTGGTTCCAAATAGGAAAAGGAATACGTCAAGGCTGTATATTGTCACCTTGCTTATTTAACTTCTATGCAGAGTACATCATGAGAAACGCTGGGCTGGAAGAAGCACAAGCTGGAATCAAGATTGCTGGGAGAAATATCAATAACCTCAGATATGCAGATGATAGCACCCTTATGGCAGAAAGTGAAGAACTAAAGAGCCTCTTGATGAAAGTGAAAGAGGAGAGTGAAAAAGTTGACTTAAAACTCAACATTCAGAAAATGAAGATCATGGCATCTGGTCCCATCTCTTCATGGGAAATAGATGGGGAAACAGTGGAAACAGTGTTAGACTTTATTTTTGGGGGCTCCAAAATCACTGCAGATGGTGATTGCAGCCATGAAATTAGAAGACGCTTACTCCTTGGAAGGAAAGTTATGACCAACCTAGATAGCATATTCAAAAGCAGAGACATTACTTTGCTGACTAAGGTCCGTCTAGTCACGGCTATGGTTTTTCCTATGGTCATGTATGGATGTGAGAGTTGGACTGTGAAGAAGGCTGAGCCCCGAAGAATTGATGCTTTTGAACTGTGATGTTGGAGAAGACTCTTGAGAGTCCCTTGGACTGTAAGGAGATCCAATCAGTCCATTCTGAAGGAGATCAGCCCTGGGATTTCTTTGGAAGGAATGATGCTGAAGCTGAAACTCCAGTACTATGGCCACCTCATGCAAAGAGCTGACTCATTGGAAAAGAGTCTGATGCTGGGAGGGATTGGGGGCAGGAGGAGAAGGGGACAACCGAGGATGAGATGGCTGGATGGCATCACGGAGTCGATGGACGTGAGTCTGAGTGAACTATGTGAGTTGGTGATGGACAGGGAGCCCTGGTGTGCTGCAGTTCATGGTGTCGCAAAGAATTGTACACGACTGAGCAACTGAACTGAACTGAACTGAATATAGAGGTTTCTCTTATCAAGAGATTTGACTCTATGTAATATCATCCTCAGGCTTCCCTGGTAGCTCAACTGCTAAGGAAACCGTCTGCATTGCAGGAGACCCTGGTTCAATCCCTGGGTGGGTAAGATCCCCTGGAGAAGGGATAGGCTACCCACTCCAGTATGAATGGGCTTCCCTGGTGGCTCAGATGGTTAAGAATCTGTCTGCAATGCGGGAGACCTGGGTTTGATCCCTGGGTTGGGAAGATCTCCTGGAGGAGGGCATGGCATCTTACTCTAGTATTCTTGCCCAGAGAATCCTCATGGACAGAGAATCCTGACGGGCTACAGTCCATCAGGTCCAAAGAGTTGGACATGACTGAGTGATTAAGCCCAGCAGTACCACTCTCAGAATAAATTAATTGTTAAAACAGTAAAACCATGTTGGTTTTGGATGAGTCTATTTTCTATCATGTCTGTATAGTCAAAGCTGTGGTTTTTCCAGTAGTCATTTACAGATGTGAGAGTTGGACCATAAAGCAAGCTGAGTGCTGAACAATTGATGCTTTTGAACTGTGGCTCTAGAGAAGACTCTTGAAAGTCCCTTGGATTGCAAGGAGATCAAACCAGTCAATCTTAAAGGAAATCAACCTTGAATCTTGATTGGAAGAACTGATGCTGAAGCTGAAGCTCCAGTACTTTGGTCACCTAATGCAAAGAGCCAACTCTGAAGACTCTGATGCTGGGAAAGATTGAAAGCAGGAGGAGAAGGGAATGACAGAGGATGAGATGCTTGGATGGCATCACAAACTCAATGGGCATGAGTTTGAATAAACTCTGGGAGATGATGACAGACAGGGAAGCCTGGCATGCTGCAGTCCATGGGGTCACAAACAGCTAGACATGACTTATCGACTGAAAAACAACAAATTTTCTATCACATTGCTTCTTTAAATGCCTGTGCAATTTCTAAATTCTTATACTTTTAGTGGTTAGAACAACTCTGAAGACTCTGATGCTGGGAAAGATTGAAAGCAGGAGGAGAAGGGAATGACAGAGGATGAGATGCTTGGATGGCATCACAAACTCAATGGGCATGAGTTTGAATAAACTCTGGGAGATGATGACAGACAGGGAAGCCTGGCATGCTGCAGTCCATGGGGTCACAAACAGCTAGACATGACTTATCGACTGAAAAACAACAAATTTTCTATCACATTGCTTCTTTAAATGCCTGTGCAATTTCTAAATTCTTATACTTTTAGTGGTTAGAAGCTCACGAGTTTTGACAGCTTATCTGTAGAATATATTTTCAAAGACATCTTAGAAGCATGGTGTTGAATTGGATCTCAGAAAGTTATTTAATCTAGTCTTCTGCCTGAAGAGGCCTTCAACTAAATTATTACAAGCAAACAAACCTTCATTGTATGAGATACCTGCTTCAGAGGTTTTTATTTTAACCCCTGCATAATGCAAAAGGAAAAATAAAAACAAAAAAACCTCAAGAAATAGTCTCCTGGTAAAGTATGAACTGAATTGGAGCACCATTTTGATAGTAATATTTTTTATGGTTTGCCATAAATGAATATTTTTGATGAATGTATTCCAAGATTTATGTTTTTCTTGCGTTAGCAGTATGTGAGATTTCCAGTAACCTTTATGGTACAGAGAAGCTTGTGTAAGTTTTCACAAACATGAATGAATGTTGATTCTAATTTTAGTTGAGGTACAATCAATGGTTCTCTAATGGTATCTTTTATTTCAAGAATGATTATATTTAGTGGGTCCCAGCAATAAAATCACTGTAATGAGGAATAAAAGATTGTAAATAAGAATAAGTGTTATTAATCATCTAAATTAGTCACATACGGCACATTTCTGGACCTGAAATATTTCCATAGGAAGTAATGCTAAAATCCACATTTATTTATAATTAGGCATAATACAAACCTTCTCCTTAAATAGTTGCTCAAATCCCAATTCAACTTAATTTCATTGACTTTGATTTCTGGACTGAAAGCATTAAACTTGAACCTAGTGAAAAATGTGTAATATGTGCATTCAATTAAGAAGTAATTAGATACTCAATCACCCTTACAACACACTTGGGATTAGGGAAGAAGGAAGAAAAATGTGACTCACTGTTGTATATAAAACAGTTTTGTTAATGAGTTTAGTGCTAATTGAGATTGAGAAAGTGTCAAAATAGCATAAGGTAGATTTGCTTGGGAAGAACTTTAAAAGCTAAGTTTAGTGGTTTATGATACTTTGGTGCAGAAGAGTTGGATATGACAGCAGTTAAACAATGACACCATGTATGCGATATACAAAGCAACCTGATGTGTTCTTGAGCTTTGGTTAAAGTTTAAATATGTGTTTACTTTATTATTTTATTTTGACTGTGCTGGGTCTCTGTTGCAGTTTACAGGTCTCCCCGGTGCCAGCTTCTCTTGTTGCAGAGCATGGTGTCTAGGTGTGTGGGCGTCAGTAGCCGTGGCTCCTAGGCTCTGGAGCACAGGCTTAGCAGTTGTGGCACACAGGCGGAGTTGCTCTGCAGTACGTGGGATCTTCCTGGACTGGGGATGGAACCCATGTCCCCTGCACTGGCAGGCAGATTCTCTGCCATGAGCCACCAGAGAAACCCTACACCTTCATTCTAGGTGACACATTCTAGTGAGCGATGACGGGAAAGAAAGCTCGCTGTTTTGTGTTTCAGACCCTGGGCTATATTTTGTCTCATTTAATCCTCACATTGATCTCGTGAGGCATGTTCCTTTATTTCCATTTTAGAAATAAAGACCCCAAGTCTGAGAGGGGTTGAGTAACTTGCTCAGGTCACAGACAGTACACTGCAAACCCAAGGTTCACACCCAGGCAGGTTTCACTGCAAACAAAGGGCAGATAATTATGAAGTCCTTGCATATCTTTGCCTCCTTATCTCTCTTTTAAAAACATTTATTTATTTATTTATTGGCTGCACCACAAGCACGTGGGATCTTAGCTTCTCGACCAGGATTGAACCTGTGCTCTCTATGCATTAGAAGGTAGAGTCTTAAGCACTGGACCACCAGGGAAGTCCTTCATTATCTCTTTAGATAGGTTCCTAGGATGGAGGTTTCTAGGGAAAAAGGACATCCAAGTTTTCATTTTTGGTATCACATTGCTAATATCCCCAGCTGGTGCTCAGTCACTCCGTTGTGCCTAACTCTTTGTGACCCCATGGACTGTAGGCAGCCAGGCTCCTCTGTCCATGGGATTTCCCAGGCAAGAATACTGGAGTGGATTGCCGTTCTCTTCTCCAGGGAATTTTCCCAACCCAAGGACTGAACCCATGTCTCTTGTGTCTTCTGAATTGGTAAAGTGGATTCTTTACCAATAACGCCACCTGGGAAGCCCCAATATCCCCTAAGTGTTAGGCTAATTTATGCTTGCTTCATGGGTTCAAGGTGTTTTTGCCCTTTTAAAAATCAGTCACTTTATGCTTTTCACCTCTTTCTCATCTCCTGTTTTACTCCTCACTGTCTTGAAATGTGTTCATCTCCATTTACCTATTGAAATTTCTGTGGCAAGAGTCATTCTTTGATTTTCTTTCTGTTCTTTGTCCCTGTGTCTCTAAATAGAATACATGTTCGCGGTAGAAAATTCAAATAATACACAATAGAATGAAGCAACAAGCATCTCTCAAACCCTCAGTGAGGCACACTGGGTTGAACGTGGAGGCCCCCTGTGGCACAGGGGCTGATGGATGGCTTGGGTTCCTTTCTGACTCCACCACCAGTTATCTGTGTGACCTTGACAAAGTTACTAATATCTCTGAGTCTCATTCTTTCTTTTTAAAGAATTCTTTAATATTTTTTATTGTAATATAAAGACTCTGCTTTCGGAGATTTTTTACCGAATTATCTTACTTAAAGAGGGACACAGCAGTGGGTTATCAATTAGCTGAACCAAACTCACTGAAACAAAGGTCAGCCAAACAACTCTGCAACTTCTAAGAAGGACACGGTGCACATGTGCTTTTTTATTTTTGAGAGCTTTTCAGGAAGTTCTTCAATGGTAATTTGATTTGCGCTCATTCCCTAGGGTGTCTTCATAGAAGATAATTTAAGATTCAGAAATAGTCACATGAAAGATAGCATCTGTTATAATTATATTGAAATAGCTGATGATTTAGAAGACTTGTTAAGATTATGGCCTTACTTCAAGGTCTCATTATGAACAATGATCATTGGGTAATAGAAAATTTCCTTTTATAGTTAAACTTTCTTATTATTTATATATAGATAAATGAGTATTTGGAGGAAGTCCTAAGGAGGGAGAAAGTCAGCCTGATTACCTTTGTATATTCCAAATGTCATTTCTTTAGATTATTATACCAGGTAAATTAAAAATTTTTTTTTACAATATTGTGTTGGTTTCTGCCAGA
>SJYC01137016.1:0-16727 GCA_006408675.1 Madoqua kirkii
AGCAATACTGCATAGGAACCTGGAATGTCAGGTCCAAGAATCAAGGCAAATTGGAAGTGGTCAAAAAGAGATGGCAAGAGTGAACGTCGACATTCTAGGAATCAGGGAACTAAAATGGACTGGAATGGGTGAACTTAACTCAGATATTGCTGTTAGGAAATACTAATTTAATAGGTGGGGATTAATGCCAAGTATGGCTTTTTAGTAGCATGGTTTACAGAGTCTTAACTCTGGTTTCCCCTGCTGAACACACTTCAGTTTCTTGGTTAGAGCCCTGACATTGCTGCTTACAGGCCTCCAAGAGAGTCCAGAACACTGCCAATAGTTGCCATTTAGTGATGGAACTAATGTTAGTTTTCATGTCTGAAAAGCCTGAACCTTTTCTTATTTAAGACAATTGTCACTATTCAGCTGCTAATTTTGGCCAACTCTTTTGTGACCCCATGAATTGTAGCCCATCTGACTCCTTTGTCCGTGGGATTTCCAAAGAAAGAATACTAGTGCAAAATACTATTAAGACTGTTTTTTTTTAATCATTAGCATTATTTTCTGTAAAATGAGAGTATTAAGCCTTATTTTTAATGATGCTCTGAAGATGAAGTGAGCTGTCAATACTTTTCAATTCTGTGTACCATTATGAGCTAGATTGCTTTTCTTACTAATTATTATATTAATTATACAAATCTCAATAGAAATTTAAAAATAATGAAGGTTTTGAAGGAATACCTCTAAGGGAGATGGGGTGACAGTCAATTACTTCACACAACTAAGTGAAATATTTCTTAAAAACCGGCTTTAGATACTGATCTCCCTAAATTTCACTTTCCAGAGCAGCTTCTTCATCAAACCCCTTCTCTCTTTGCTAAATGTGCTTCCAGGGTTCTTTCTGCCTCTGCTGTCCCCTATTGCTCATTCATCCCAAAAAATTCCACCAAATTTTATATTTTCTGTACCAAAAATGCTGTATCTTTTTTATTTATGTCATCCAATTTAGCCTCTCCCAGCTTCCCCTAAATATCTTTTTCTCATATTAAGCTCTTTTTCACTATAAAAGCTTATAAACTAAAGCATTTAAGGATAAATAACATTTTAACCAGTTATTTTAAAAGTTTAAAATTTTACTCGAAAAGCAATATAAATTATGCAAGCACAGTCTGACTGTCTTTATTATATGGGCCTTATAGAGCAGCGCTGAAAATTTTGATCTACATATGAAACACCTGGAAATGTTGTTAATTTTAAAATTATGATTCAGTCATTCTGGAGTGAGACACAAAATTTTGCATTTCTAAGAAACCCCAGAGGATGTTCAAGATGTCTGATGGGTATGTTGTGTCTGTGAACCACACTTCAAGTAGCAGAGTTGGAGGCTATTGTGATATCCAAGACAAAACAAAAACAAAAACTCCCCATGAGGCATCAGTAATTAAATATGTATTTTTCTTTATAATGCTTGGGCCTAAAATATTATTTAACTGTAACAGCTTCATGAAAGAAGATCAGAAGTATACTCAGTACATTTATGATGCCAATTCATGGCCCAATAATATCCCTGTTTAAAGTCTATATAAACTTTCATAGGAATTTAGCTTAAAAAGGATGGAGTGTACTATAAGGTAAGATAAGGGATATGGTCATGTATTTGGCAAGTTAAAGAAAATAGCAGAGAACAATCAGTGCCAGACACATATTATTGTTGTTCAGTTACTAAGTCGTGTCCAACTTTGTAACTCCATGAACTGCAGCACCCCAGGCTGCCTTGTCCTTTCACTCTCTCCCAGAGTTTGCTCAAACTCATGTCCATTTAGTCAGTGATGGTATCCAACTATCTTAAAGAGGTCACTTATTTTAAGCGGTAAACACATCTATTGTTTTTAAACAATCATTTATGTAAATATCAGAGGCTAATCGAAGTAGGTAGATACTTCAGTTTTATAGTCAAATAAAAATTACAGTAATGGACACTATATCTAAGTAAAAGGTTTACAGATATTTAAGCGCCATCATAATGAATCATTTTAATTCAACATTATGTATATCAGAAAAATATTCACATAAGAATCCAAAACGAAAAAGTGAACCTGCTTTACTTGTATACTGGGATTGAACAGATAGGTAATGGTTAAAGGAGAGTAGGACCCAGGTTTCTGAGGAAGATATTGTTACGTAAGGGAGAAAGCTAGTATAAACCCTGTTGCACAAGATTAGAATCATATAAATTAAAGAAACATCATTTTAGCTTAAAATGTACAGAGATATAAATTTACTGATTGATACATATATAATTATAGATAATGCATACAATAAGTTCATATATACATGTATTTCCTAGATATGTCTACTGGGAAATCTAGAAGCAGTAATGACACTCAAAGAGCACACCTATCAGTCAGATCTTGGTTTCTAAATAACCTTTCTCCAATAAGAGGATCCAGAGTTCAGTTAACCTAAAAAAAGATCCCAATGACTAGAGCTGAAACAATCTGAGCAGCAAAACAAATAGTGTGTCATTGAATCACAAGTCAAGATGCTCATATACATAAGTTAACACTGATATAAATAAAAGTTTAAGTAAGAAGAAATTATTCATTTTTTGGAAATTCTTCATTTCAAAATTTTTAAATAATACTCATTCTAACATGTATGAGGTAGTATCTCACCGTAGTTTTGATTTACACCCTACTGATAATTAATTATGTTGAACATCTTTTCATATCTGTTAGCCAACTGAATGTCTTCTGTGAGAAATGCCTATTCAAGTCTTTTACCCATTTTTAAATGGGTTACTTATTCATTCATTTTCTATTGAGTTATGTGATTGTGTAAAGGGGGAATTAACCTCTTATATATGGTTAACAAAAACTTTCCCATTCGGGAGTTTATATTTTCAGTGTATTGCTTCCTATATTGTACAGAAGCTTTTTAGTGTGATGTAGTACCACTTGTCCATTTTTCATTTTTTTTTTGATTAATCATTTGGTGTCATATTTAAAAGATAATATCTCAGACCAAAATCAAGGAGCTTTTCTCCTATGTATTCTTGTAGGACTTACATGGTTCTGTGCCCTAAGTTTGTTTTTAACTCAAACTCCATTTGAGTTTATTTTGTGTAGAGTATAAAGTGTGTGCGTGTATGTGTGGTGTGTGCATACCTGGTCTTGCTCTTCAGAAATGCACAGGGATTTTTACCAAGTACATAGCTTTGTGTGTTTCCTGAGAAGCACTGCTGTCTACTAGAAATATCTGAGCGACCCAATTTACAGTTGCTTCTATCTCACTGAATGCTTGAGCTATTTCCCACCTCCATGCCAGATTTCCCTCATCTGTAAAATGTGAACTTGGATGAGCTAATCCAAAGAGAGCTGTTTCTTATCACTCCAGTGTAGCCACAAAACCTAATTTTTGCTGCTTTGTCTATTGAAGTGATAGATTAAGCTAATAATTTTCCTTGTGTTGAACCAATTTTGCACTTTTGATGGAATCATTCCTTACTACAGAGGGATCTAATCTATTTCTTCATTTATTTTGCATGTGGATATCCAGTTTCTTCAATCATTTGTTTTAGAGACTATCTTTTGTCTATTGTGTATTCGGGGCACTCTTGTTGAAGATGAATTGTTTCTATATTTATACTTAATTACTTACTGTGTCTACTTCTGGGCCCTCTCTTCTCTTTACTTGGTCTGTGAAAGCAAAAGTGTTAGTCGCTCAGTTCTGTCAGACTCTTTGTGACCCCATGGAAAGCAGCCCACGGGGTTCCTCTGTCAAGGAATTCTCTGGGCAAGAATAAGGAAGTGGGCTGTCATTCCCTTCGCCAGGGGATCTTCCCAACCCAGGAACTGAACCTGGGTCTCCTGCACTGCAGGCGGATTCTTTACCATCTAAGTTATCAGGGAAGTCTGGTGTCATACTCTTTACTTACTGTAGGTTTGAAATATGTTTTGAAATCTGGACATATGATACCTGGAGGTTTTGTTGTTCTTTCTTGAGACTGCTGTATCTTTTGTGTTTCCATCTGAAGTTTAAGATCTTTTGTTTTCTATTACTGTAAAAAAAAAAAAGCCTGATGGGTTTTAATAGGGATATCATTGAATTTGTAGATGGCTTTGGGTATTGTGAACATGTCAACAATATTGTCTTCCAATCCATGAATACAAGATACCTTTCCATTTATTTGTTTCTCCTTCTATTTCTTTGATCTATATTTTGTAGTTGTAAGTGCATAACTATTGGCAAAGATGTAGAGAAATTGGAAGCCTTATGCACTGTTGGTAGGAATGTAAAATGCTGTAGCAGTTATGAAAAAATAGCAGAATTTCCTCAAAGAGATTAAAAATAGAACTACTATTTGACCCAAGATACTCACTTCTGGGTATAGTTCCTAAACAATCAAAGTTAGGATATGAAAAGGTAGTTGCATCCCATGTTCACTGTAGTATTATTCACAGCTGTCAAGGTATGTACATAACTGAACAACGGAGTCTTATTTACCCTTACAAAAAGAAAATCATGCCTTGTGAGACAACACGGATGAACCTAGAGGACATTATAGTAAGTTAAAGAAGCCAGTCAGAGGACAAAAACTGACTTCACTTACATGAGGTATCTAAAATAGTCAAAGTCAATCAGAGGATAAAATAGATGGGTGATAGGGGTGGAAGAAATGAGAAATTGCTACTCAATGGATATAAGGTTTCAGTCACATGAGCAAGTTCTAAAGATCTGCTGTACAACAAGGTGTGTACAGTTAATGATATGTAATTGTGTGTTGCAAAACTTGTTAAGAGATTTTTACTTGGAAAGAAAGAAAAATGGAAAGAAAGGCTAGAGGAATATGAGGTAAGTTTGGGTGGCGCTGAATGTGTCTATTGTGGTGACACAATGCCACGTGGTGTCAATACTTTGATTGTGGTGACAATACCATGGGTGTCTGCAAATGTCCAAATCATCAAACTGTATACATTAAATAATTATGAATATTTTTACATATTATCATATATTAGTAAACTATTAAAATTAGGCTTAGAAGAAAAGTTTCCTGGAAATAAATAATTTATTCAAAAGAGTAGACAGATAAGAATGTGGAAGACTAGGAAAGAAGAAAATTAAAAGAAAAGATATTGACTTTCAATATCTTTTAAAAACTGAGGCATGTTTACAGTAGCAAACTTCTTAATTTCGTTTTAACTGCTCTCACTTAGAGTTGTGTTTTGTTTTGTTTTGTTTTGTTTTCAGTTCCATTCTGAATTTAAAGTTTTCTCTGCAAAATGATTCAGGATTTACTGGCAGTGTTCTAAAGATTTCATGAAGGTCAGTTTAAAGGCTAAGATAAATACTGTGATACCATGGAAAATAAAAGATCTGGCAATATTCTATATTCTCTGGCCAGGTCTCCAGAGTAAATTTGTTTTGTTTGTTGGTTTGTTTGTTGTTGTTGTTGTTTTAATCTCACTCTTGTCAACCTCTTAAGGAGGACAGGACTTTCTAATAGCTTAGGAAATTACTTATTAAGTGGATAAACAAACAACTGCCTCCACTCGGTAAATCCACCATGATTCTGGTCAGGACTATACAGGTTAGATTCTTCCCTTGAAACCAATACAAGAAGAGTGATCAACTGTTGCGCATCAAAGGTTTACTTTTAACATTTGACCAAGGTAAAATATATAGTAATAAATATCTTGTTACAAAATAGTCTAAATTTATCTGTACAACTCATTTCTTTTCAGCTATTCCTTGTCTGCTCTTGCAGTAAAGTATAATGAGTTCTATGTAAATGTACTCATGTAACAGGGAATGAATATATTAAAAGATGAAACACCTAATCAAAGCCATTGTATTATTTCTTGAGTCTTTTACTGAGTTTCAAAGTCTTGCTTAAAAAATAGCAAAAAAATTTGGCACATGCTTTAAGGCATCACTTTCAAATTAACAGGTGAAAATGTAATCCAAATATTTTAACATATTCCATTATTCTTCATTTTGTTGAATACTGAAATTGGAATCCACACAAGCAGAGGAGCTGCCTAGATTTAATATCAAAAGTTAAATTTCTTAATGAAGCAATACAATGCTAAAGCTGTGGGTGTATGTGCACATTCTTGCTGTATGTATGCCAAATCAAGTCTCCAGCATTTTGTGGTTTATTTTCATGAGGAAAGTAGCACATTTTACATACATATACTGAGCAACGTTTTGGTAGTTTGCGTTATTCTCTAAACAAGCCTCTCACACAGAACACTGTGCAAAAGTATATACAAGGAACCCTTTAATGATTTTTTGAATTTAGTATATATATTGCATAGTACATTCAGATGATTTTTCTCTGATAGAAAGTGTTTGCCCACAGCGTGGCATTATGAAAGTACTATAGCTCTGTATGAAGCTATAATATAGACTGCAAGATAGGACTTGGAGGACAGACAGCAGTAGTCATTCTCCATCTCAGTAGCTTTACAATATTCCCATAGTGGGTTAGTCATATTGTTTTAGAAGTGATGCAATAGCATGTTTTGGTCAAATATCAAAGGTCTAAGCATTAAAAGTAAATGCTCACTTACACATTATAAAATTAATATCACAACAGGGTTATTTAGATCTCTGTCACCACACATAATTAGCTTTTGTGTGTGTGAGAACATTTAATATTTACTCTCTTAGCAACTTTCAAATATGTAATTGTTAGGTAGGAAGTCAGGCATGAACAACAGGGGTGGTCTAGCTGAAAAGGATACAAGATTACCTCTAACCCCCATCCCAGGCACACTCATGAGAGTTCACAAATATGTTACAAAAATAACCACACAGACATTTCCAATTCTTCCACATGTACCCTGGGCACACAGTGGATACAAACAAACCACAGGGGCTTCCTCAAGTAACCTTAGGCAGCTAGGAGCCCGTTAAGGGTTAATAAATATTCTACACATATATACATCTAATTATAGCAGACTGAATTATGGGAAGACATACATAACAGAGACTGTAGTTATATAACTTGCAATTATCAGTTGGCCTTGAGTATATGTTCATTTGTATTCTCTTTCTTGACTAGTGGTGAGTCAAGCTCTATTTTGCACAGGGTACAACCAAAAGGAGGAGATGGGAAGTATAAAAATAGGGAAGCCAAGAAGAATTGGAAGATTCTCATTGGGATCAGCCTGCTCCCATGTCTTGGGAGTGTCTGTCTAATAAAAAATAAGCCTGCTTGAGCTCTAACTGAGTTGTAACTTGTCTGTTGTTTTAAATTCTTTAGTTTCATCATTTCAAATTTTTTTTTGCAATGAGACAAGAACTGGGGGAGAAAAATAAGCTGACCTGACATAGATCATACTGTTAACTATAATCATCACAGAGTAAAGATTATCTGTGTATTTGATCTCCAGAATGTACTCATCTTTTATCCATAAGTTTGTACCCCTTGACTGATATGCCCTCATTTCTCTCATGGCCCCGTCCTTGGCAATCACTATTCTGCTCTGCTTTTATGAGTTTTTCTTTTTTAGATTCCTAATGTAGGTGATATACAGTAGAGATTTTTCTGACTTATTTCACACCACCACAAATTGGCAGGAGTTTCTCCTTTTATACATGGCTGAATAATATTCCATAGTATGTGTATATATGTGAATAACACTGCAATGAGCATGAAGATGCAAATATCTCTTCAAGACCCTTTGGATATATACTCAGAATTCAACTTGCTGGATCATATGATAGAGTTGTTTTTACTGTGGCAATTATTTTTGAATATATAAGCACATCAAATAATCAAGCTGTACTCTTTACCTTTATATAGTGCTATATGTCAGTAATATCTCAATAAATCTGGATAAAAAAATAAGAAAAAAGAATGAAAGGAGGAAAAGACTAGAACTAGAAGGCATTTAAAAAAGAAACCCTCAAAACTCAACAGGAATAAATACAAATAAATAAATAATTCAACTAGAAAACAGACAAAAGATATAAAGAGACATTTCAGCAAAGGTGATTTACAGATGGCAAGTAAGCATGTGAAATGATGGTCTAGGTCATAGAGAAATATAAATTAAAATAACAATGAGATATCACTATGTACTTGTCAAAATGGTTAAAATAGTGACAACACCAGATATCATGGAAAATGTGGAGAAACTTTATCATTCATACATAATGGCCAGAACATAAAGTGGTACAGTCACCTGGGAATTGGTTCTTCAGTTTCTTAAACCATTAAGCATGCAATTACCATACAATCCAGCAACTGTAGTTGAGGACATTTATCTCAGAGAAATAAAAAATGACATTCACATAAAAGACTATACACAAATATTTAGCTACTTTATTTGTAACAACACCAAATTAGAAACAATCCAAATATCTTTTTTTTTTTTTTTAGCTTGTCTAAAATATCTCCAGGGAAGACTCCCTCAATTTCTCAAAGACCTTGATCAAATTAGTTCTTAACGAATCTTTTCCTACAAGGATTTTTTTTTCTTTTGCATTTTTAAAATTTTTTTTTATTATTATTTTTTAATTTTATTTTTACTTTATTCTATGTTACAATACTGTATTGGTTTTGCCATACATTGACATGAATCAGCCACAGGTGTACAAGAGCTCCCAATGCCGAAGCACCCTCCCATCTCCCACCCCATATCATCTCTCTGGATCATCCTGTGTACCAGCCTCAAGCATCCTGTATCCTGTATTGAACATAGACTGGTGCTTCATTTCTTACATGATAGTATACATGTTTCAATGCCATTCTCCCAAATCATCCCACTCTGTCCCTCTCCCTCAGAGACCAAAAGTCCATGAAAAGTTAAACAAACTATTATGCATCTATACTAAGAAATACTACTTAGCAATAAATATGAACAAACTATTGATATACACAAAAACCTGGCTCTAATTCCAGAGAATCATACTGATTGAATAAAGCCAATTCCCAAAGATTACATATTATATGATTTCATTTATATAATATTCTTTAAATAAAAACACCGTAGAAATGGACACTGAATTAGGGGCTGCAGGAGTTAAGGACTGGATGAAGATTGGATGGAAGGTGATTGTGGCCATAAAAGAGCAAATAATGCATGATAAAAGATCAAATAAGGCAGGATGGAAATGATCTATACATACCTTGACTGTTATAGTGCAAATATCCTGCTTGTGATGTACTATACAGTTTTCAATCTGTTACACATGGTTACATAGCCAGGGGTCAAGGGTATGCACAGTTTCTACTATGTTTAAAATCACATATGGATCTATAATTATATGAAAATAAACCTCAAAATTAAAATGATAAACAAATATTTAGAGATAGCAAAGGTTAAATTAAAAAGTGGAAGTGTTAGTCACTCAGTTGTGTCCAATTCTTTGCAATCCATGGACTGTAACCCACCAAGCTCCTCTCTCCATAGGATTTCCCAGGCAAAAATACTGGAGTGTGTAGCCATTTTCTACCTCAGGGGATCTTTCTAACCCAGGGATCGAACCCAGGTATCTTGCATTGTAAGCAGATTTTTTTTTTTTAATCATCTGAACCACAAGAAAGTGAAAGTGAAGCTCAGTCGTGTTTGACTCTTTGTGACCCCATGGATTGCAGCCCACCAGGCTCATGGGTCCATGGAATTTTCCAGGCAAGAGTACTAGATTGGATTGCCATACAAGGGAAGTCCCTACATTTAAAAGAAAGAAAAGAAAGAAAGAAAGAAAGAAAGAAAGAAAGAAAGAAAGAAAGAAAGAAAGAAAGAAAGAAAGAAAGGGAAAGAAAGAAAGAACAAGATGGTGAAGAAATAGGTAGACAAGGAGTCTATCTCTCACCATGGATACATCAGGAATACACCATCAGACACAGAAATACATGCAAAACAGCAGCTGAGAATAGACAGGAGTAGCTGACCAGTGGAAAATAATATATAGAACCATGCAAAACTCAGTAGGATGAAGGAAATAGGGAGAAAAAACTGGAGTGTTAGTAGGACTGGACCTGCCCTTATTGTGTGGGGGAACTGAAGCAGGGGTCTGATCCCCACATAGGGGCAATTTTCTGAGTCAGAGGAGAAACATTTAATGCTAAGAGTGAAACAGCCAGTCTGTAGCAGACTAAATGGAATGAGAATCAGACAGTACTCGCTACAGCCTTACATACTCTAGACAGGGACACAGGTCCCCCAGAAGGCACAGTGACTGGGACCTTGGGTTTAGGGATTGTGGAGCAATCCCTGGGTGAGGGCTGCTGTTGACTGCAGAGAGACGGATCCAGGGGATGTGAGGGAGGAGACTGTGGTCAGAAATCCCTGTAAAGGAAAGCTGGGCAGCCATGGAAGCAAGGTGATATTGCTGAGTTATGCATAGAGGGTGGGGCCATCACCACAGCCTCTCTTACCCCACAAGCCAGCACTGGCAGCTGAACAATCAAGAGGCTGGCCCCCGATGGCACTGAGCTAGAGTAGAACCCTACCCAGGGTGCTCCTTTAAGTGACTGATGCATTGAACCACAGAGTAGGACCCCACACAGGGTGCCCCTTTAAGTGCCTGACACATTGGTCTATGGAGAAGGACCCCAGCCCAGGAGGTGGGGGAGACCATCTATGTGCCTGACGCACTGAACAACAGAGAATGACCCCAGCCAGGGGAGCTCTTTAAGCACCTGATTGGGTGGAGCTGCAGAGAAAGACTGGCCAAAGAGGCCTTCTGATAGCTAGCTACAGACTAAAAAAAAAAAAAAAAAAAAAAGACTCTGAGAGGGCCATAACTCCTGTGGCAGAGGCAACCCGTGTCCCTGCACATTTGGTGCCACCAAGGTCCCCACAAGCCAAGCAGCTATGCCAATTTCAAGCTCAGCTCTCACTGGGGCAGAGCTGCCGCAGGCAAAAAAGTCTTGGGTCTGTGTGTGCAGGCTTACTTCGGTCATGCCCAGCTCTTTGTGACCCTGTATACTGTGGCCAGCCAGTCTTCTTTGTTAGGGAGTTTCTCCAGGCAAGAATACTGAAACGGTATTGGCCAATACTGGTTGCCATACCCTTCTAGAGCACTATATTTCCTGCTGCCCTAGCCACCAACTCCCCTGAGTGCCTGGTGCTGCCAGAACCCCTGCAATCTAAGCAGCTGTACCACCTCCACATCTGGCCCTCACAGGGAAAAACCCAAGCCCTCCAGGGCAGCCTCGGGAGCAAACCCCAGTGGACGATCCACATGCAGAGGTGGAAATAAAACCACAATTGAAACCCATGTGCAGTGTGACTAAGAAAGAAGACGCAAAAGCTTCCCACCAGCTATACAAGCCACAGATTAAATCCACACAATCAACTAGGCAGACTCGGTGTCTAAGGGATATATATATATATAACAACATTGAGAGCTCCCACAAAAGAAAACACACTAGTTCTGATAGCTGTGGGCACTGGAGGCAAGAACACACAGGAGTAGGACCAGATTAGAATCTGAGCTGCCCTCACAACTGGTCCAGAGATCAGCACAGGGTTGGAGGGCATCCTAGGAAGGTGAGGTGGACTGTGACTCACAGTGAGGAAAAGGACTCTGACAGAAGTAACTCAAGAAAAACATTTAGTATTCTTATGGTTTGACTTGTTCCATAGATTATTTTTTATTTATTTTTTTCTTTTTTCCCCCTCTGTTGTAGTTGTTGATTTTATTGGCACTATTAAATCTAATTAAGCTTTTGAGCCTTCCCCCCTGCCCCATTCACATTTTTTATTGTTGTTATAAACCTCTGCCCTCTACGTTGGGCTTTTTGCAGTTCTGTGGACTTTTCATCTTTTTTTTCTTATTTTCTATTTTTTTTAAATTTTAACTTTTAATGTTTTAAGATATATTATTATTTTTTCTACATTTATTCCTTTGATTGCTTTTCCTACTGTTCTTTTCCCTTTGGAGTTAAACTTTAGAGCATATAACTCTTCTTTACCTACCTCTATTTAACTTTGCATATCTATTATTTCTTTCCTTTCTTCACAACATATTTGTTAGTTTTATTTTCATTGCTTTATTCCCCAATTGGCACCTTGCTTTAGTTTTGTTTTCCAGTTTGTGATTTAGTTAGTTTTGTTCTTAATGGTAAATATAAATTTTTATTTCCTATGTTTGCCAAGTCAATCTATTGTATTTTATTTTAGTTGGACTGTTTTGACTTTGTTCATGGGTGTATATATATATATGTGTGTGTATAGTCCATTATTTTAATTATTATTTGCCTGATTTTGTAACTGCCATTTATCTAGGGTTCATCTTTATTTTCTCATTTTTGCCTATTTGTTTTAATCTCACTTAATGCCATTAAAAAAAAAAAAAAAAACCCTTGTGGAATCTTCGTTTCTGATCAAGAATCAAGTTCTGAGCCTTTAGAGTGGGAGCACTGACTCCAAGACCCTAGACTACCAGAGAACTAACCAAAGGGAGTATCAAATAGTGAGAACTCATACAAAGGAAACCACTTGAATACAAGACCTGGCATCACCCAAACCCCAGTAGCGCCCTCTGCAGGACATCTCATCTAAACAACAAACAAAACAAAAATACAAACACAATCACCAGCAGACAGGATTGCAACCTCATTCAGCCTTGCCCATCAGTGGAAAAACAAACAAGCAAACAAGTTCAACACAAATCTTACCCAATTTGAAGTTTACACAAACCACTGGACCAATCTTAGGAGGGCAGAAACCAAAAAGAAGATAGAATAGCAATCCTTATATCAAAATAGACCTTAAAAGAAAGGCAATTACAAGAGATAAGGAAGGACACTACATTTGATCAAGGGATCAGTCTAAGAGGAAGATGTAACAATTGTAAATAGCTATGCACCCAACATAGGAGCACACCAATACATAAGACAAACACTAACAGACATAAAAGGAGAAACTGATAGTAACACAATAATATTTGGAGACTTGAATACCCCACTCAAAGCTATGAAGAGATCAGAACAGAAAATTAATAAGGAAACACAAGTCTTAAATGATGTATTAGATAAGATGGATCTCATTGATATCTTCAGCACATTCCATCCAAATGCAGAAGAATATACCTTGTCAAGTGCACATGGAACATTCTCCAGGCTAAACCACATCTAGGGTTACAAATCAAACCTCAGTAATTTAAGAAAATTAAAATCATATCAAGCATTTTCTTCAACTACAACACTATGAGACTAGATATCAATTACAAGGTGGGGAAGGGAACTGTAAGAAACACAAACACATGGAGATTAAACAATATGTTTTAAATAATCAACAGGTTACTGAAGAAATAAAAAAAATACAAAGGGAAATCAAATAATTTCTAGAAATAAATGGCAATGAAAACACAACTCAAAACCAATGGGATGCAGCAAAAGAAGTTCTAAGAAGGAAGTTTATAGCAATACAATCCGACCTCAAGAAACAAGAAAAATCAAATAGAAAACCTAATTTTACATCTAAAGCACTAGAAAAAGTACAAAAGAAAATTAGCAGAAGGAAAGAAATCATAAAGATCCAAGTAGAAATAAGTGAAAAAGAAATGAAAGAAACAAGAGTAAAGATTAATAGAACTAAAAGCTGGTTCTTTGAGAAGGTAAGCAAAACTGACAAACCGTTAGCCAGGCTCATCAAGAAAAAAAGGGAATAATTAAATCAACAAAATTAGAAATGACAAAAGAGAGGTTACAACAGACAATGCAGAAATACAAAGGATCATAAGAGACTATTATGAACAACTGTATGGAAATAAAATGGATAACCTGGAAGAAATGGACAGATTCTTAGAAAAGTTCACTCTTCTAAGAGTGAACCAGGAAGAAATAGAAATTATGAATAACCCAATTAAATTACTGAAATTGAAGCTGTAATTAAAAATATCCACCAAAACAAAAGTCCAGGACCAAAGGGCTTCACAGGAGAGTCCCTTCAAACATTTAGAGAAGAGCTAATGCCTAACTTTCTAGAGCTCAAAAAACTGCAGAGGAAGAAACACTTCTACACTCATTGTACTAGACCATGATCACCCTGATACCAAAACAAGACAAAGACAACACACCAAAAGAAAGCTACAGGCCAGTATCACTGATTAACATAGAGGCAAAAAATCCTCAACAAAAAATAGCAAACAGAATTCAGCAACACATCCAAAAGCTCATACACCATCATCAAGTTGGGTTTACTCCAGGGATGCAGGGATTCTTCAACATGCACAAATCAATCAATGTGATACACCATATTAACAAATTGAAAGATAAAAAACATATGATAATCTCAACAGATGCAGAAAAAGCCTTTGACAAAATTCAGCACCCATTTATGATTTAACTCTTGAAAAAATGAGCATAGAAGGAACCTACCTCAACTGAGTAAAGGCCATATATGATAAGCCTACAGCAAACATTATTCTCAACAATGAAAAACTGAAAACATTTCCCCTAAGATCAGGAACAAGACAAGGGTGTCTACTTTCACCAATATTACTCAGCATAGTTCTGGAAGTCCTAGCTACAGCAATCAGAGAAGGAAAAAGAAATAAAAGGAATCCCGGTAAGAAAAGAGAAAATAAAGCTCTCACTGTTTGCAGATGACATGATCCTATACATAGAAAAACTAAAGATAGTATCAGAAAATTGCTAGAGCCAATCAGCAAATTTAGTAAAGTTGCAGGATACAAAATCATTACACAGAAATCACTTGCATTTCTATAAACTAACAATAAAAAATCACAAAGAGAAATTAAGGAAGCAACCCCATACACCAATGCAACAAAAAGAATGAAGTATCTAGGAATAAACTTACCTACAGAAAAAAAAAAAGAACTGTACATATAAAATTATTAGAGTCCAATGAAAGAAATCGAAGATGACATAAATAGATGGGGAGATATTCCATGTTCCTGGATAGGAAGAATCAATATTGTGAAAATGAGTATAATATCAAATGCAATCTACAAATTCCATGTTATCTGTATCAAATTACCAATGACATATTTCACAGGTTGAGAACAAAAAATTTCACAATTCACAGGGAAACACAAAAGACCCCAAATAACCAAAGCAATCTTGAGAAAGAAGAATGGAGCTGGAGGAATCAACCTTCCTAACTTCACATCGTTCATGATTCAGTTCAGTTCAGCTGCTCAGTCGTGTCTAACTCTGTGACCCTATGAATTGTAGCACACCAGGCCTCCCTGTCCATCACCAACTTCTGGAGTTCACCCAAACTCATGTCCATCGAGTCAGTGATGCCATCTAGCCATCTCATCCTCTGTCGTCCCTTTCTCTTCCTGCCCCCAATCCCTCCCAGCATCAGGGTCTTTTCCAATGAGTCAAATCTCTGCATGAGGTGGCCAAAGTATTGGAATTTCAGCCTTAGCATCAGTCCTTCCAATGAACACCCAGGACTGGTCTCCTTTAGGATGGACTGGTTGGATGTCCTTGCAGTCCAAGGGACTCTCAAGAGTCTTCTCCAGCACCACAGTTCAAAAGCATCAAATTTTTGGTGCTCAGTTTTCTTCATAGTCCAACTTTCACATCCATATATGACCACAGGAAAAACCATAGCCTTGACTAGATGGAATTTTGTTGGCAAAGTAATATCTCAGCTTGTGAATATGCCATCTAGGTTAGTCATAACTTTCCTTCCAAAGAGTAAGTGGCTGCAGTCACCATCTGCAGTGATTTTGGAGTCCCCCAAAATACTCTGACACTGTTTCCACTGTTTCCTCATCTATTCCCATGAAGTGATGGGACCAGATGCCATGATCTTAGTTTTCTGAATGCTGATCTTTAAATCAACTTTTTCACTCTTCTCTTTCACTTTCATCAAGAGTCTTTTTAGTTTCTCTTCACTTTCTGTCATAAAGGTGGTATCATCTGCATATCTGAGGTTACTGATATTTCTCTTGGCAGTCTTGATTCTAGCTTGTGCTTCTTCCAGTCCAGCATTTCTCATGATTAGAGAAATATAAATCAAAACTACAATCAGATATCACCTCACACTGATCACAGTGGCCCTCATCAGAAAATCTACAAACAATAAAGCTGGAGAGAGTGTGGAGAAAAAGGAACACTCTTGCACTGTTGGTCGGAATGTAAATTGATAGAGCTACTATGGAAGACAGTATGGAGACTCCTTAAAAAGCTAGGAATAAAACTACCATATTATCCAACAAAAATATAAATCAAAACTACAATCAGATATCACCTCACACTGATCACAGTGGCCCTCATCAGAAAATCTACAAACAATAAAGCTGGAGAGAGTGTGGAGAAAAAGGAACACTCTTGCACTGTTGGTCGGAATGTAAATTGATAGAGCTACTATGGAAGACAGTATGGAGACTCCTTAAAAAGCTAGGAATAAAACTACCATATTATCCAACAATCCTACTCCTAGGCATATACCCTGAGGAAACCAAAATTGAAAAAGACATATGTATCCCACTGTTCACTGCAGCACTATTTACAACAACTAGAATATTAAAGCAACCGAGATGTCCAGTGACAGATGAACGGATAAAGAAGTTGTGATATATATACACAATGGAATATTACTCAGCCATAAAGAGGAACATCTTTGAGTCAATGGAACATCTTTGAGTCAGTTCTAATGAGGTGGATGAACCTAGAACCTATTATACAGAATGAAGTAAGTCAGAAAGAGAAAGATAAATATCATATTCTAACACATATATATGGAATCGAGAAAAAATGGTACTGAATAATTTACTTATAGGGCAGCAATGGAGAAAAG
>SJYC01137020.1:0-14417 GCA_006408675.1 Madoqua kirkii
AGGGAAAACTTAGAATTATTTATTATATGTTTGCTAGAATCCATTTTACACTTGAGATAAGATGACTATGAATTCTACACATGACTACTCTTGTCTCGGTATAATCAAAAATGTAAAAGTAATTTTACTTGCTTTGTGAATTTAACATTTGCTAAGTAATAACTTTACTATGTGAAAACAAAATTACTCATGTTCAAAGGAATAAATATCAAAATAATTATATAAAACATTTCACACCTATAGTACTCCATCTTTTATAAGGAAATGATATTATTAGAAAATGTATGTCATTACATAAAAATGGATTATAGTATATACAATAGTTTGAATAGAATGATAAAGCAACTATTAGGCCTACATGAAAACAAGTTGATTTTTAACTCTTTCTCCAGTCCCCTCACTGGAAGAGAACATTTGCTTGCTAAAGCTTTTAACCTTAAAGGAACATAAGGTCGCCACATTAAAATTGGAGTTTGCCCAAACCCAGGGTTGATATTTATGGCATCAGATATCAGAATAAGAGCTACACTGAGATCCAATAGACTACATTGTGTCCTAAATTTACCAAAATCCCAAACTAGAGCCAACTGCAAGGATTCCTTGGACTAGTATCACCAAAATTAAATTCCAAATTTCTGTTTCATGGCCAAATCTCTATATGTTTACTCAACAATAAAAACACTGACCCAATTTTAAGGGACAGATAACAGTCTTTAAGGCCTCAACAGAGCCTTTGATGAACCTACCCAACTTGGGCATTCCAATGATCAGATTTTCTTTTTCCTCTTTGTTTATAAAAAAGAATGGAGTGTCCTTAGAAGACTCATGAAAAAACATGGGGAAAACCATCATGCATAGAATATTATATCCAGAAACTGGACCCTGTGTCATAGGGATACCCCTCTTCCTTTAGAGTCACTATGAGGACCACCCTATAAATAGGCTACCAAGAAAGTCAATGTAGGATCTTTTTAATCACTTCTTATATCTCACACAGTAGAAGTCCTCTTGAATTCTCATCACACTCAGCATTTCTCAGCCAACTATCTTACATACTACAAAGTCCTTTTGCTAATTGCTCCTTATGTGACTCTTTTATGTTGCAATAACCTTGACCTTGCTAATTCTTCTCCCATTTATCTTCGACAAAGTTTCTCATGCTGCTAACACCAGTTATTTGACTCCTACTGATAATCTGCAGAATTACTTAGGAACTCACAACAGAATTCTTTAGCATAACACTGACTTCTCATAGTTCTCTGGTGGTTTATATTCAAAAATGACAATGACAAACAGAGTACTGGGTTTGCTACTGCAATTCCTTTTGATGTTGTTGAGGCAGCATCTTTACCCATGGTTACTCCAACCCAACAGGCTGAATATATGCTCTTACATGGGTTTCACATAAGCCAAGGACAAAACCGCCAGTATTTTTACTGATATATTTTGAAGTCGCTCATGACTTTGGAATGCTGTGGAAACAATGCATCTTCCTTATTTCCAGCAGAAATCAAATTAAAAATGTCCCCTATGTTTAGGAATATTGGATGAAATACTTTTATCTGCTGTTTTTTTTAAAAGACTCTAGGGCAGCCTAAGCTTGACTCTGGCAGCTAAGGGAAACCATCTTGCTGACATTTCCATGAGGAATGCTTCCCTTAAAGGAGCTAAAACAGCAGCCAATTCTCTATCATAGTTTAACCAAATATCTTCCCCTCAAAATAGAGGAAAAAACAGATTAGAGAAACCTCAAAATGGGTCTGAAGAGGCAAAACACGATTGGAAATTCAACAACTGTTGGTTTAAAAGACTCTAGGGCAGCCTAAGCTTGACTCTGGCAGCTAAGGGAAACCATCTTGCTGACATTTCCATGAGGAATGCTTCCCTTAAAGGAGCTAAAACAGCAGCCAATTCTCTATCATAGTTTAACCAAATATCTTCCCCTCAAAATAGAGGAAAAAACAGATTAGAGAAACCTCAAAATGGGTCTGAAGAGGCAAAACACGATTGGAAATTCAACAACTGTTGGTTTGATATAAACAGAAAGATTTTGTTCTGATGAAATAACAGCACAGTTCTACCAGAGATTAAAATTACCACTCCTTATCACTACACATGCCTTAAGCCATTGGTCTACTAATCAATTTATAGCATTCATGAATAAGAAGGGTAGGAAACATTAACAGGACCACAGAACTGTATACCTCATTTTCCCATTTACTAAGTACAGCCCAAGGAGGCCTATTTATAGTTTCTGGACATTTTAAATTCCATAACAGATCATTTGAGGTCTGGCAGTTAGAATTCATACAACTTTCTTCATTTCATGGGTACAAATATGTTTTAGTCTTGGTCTGGATATATTCATACTAGACTGAAGCCTTTCTTACAGATAAGTAGCTTCTTTATCTATGGCCAGAGTCCTTTTGGACAAGATTCCTTCTGCATGAAGAATTCTATCAAAGTTCACAGTGATTGAAACTCATTTTACTGGTCAGACACTTCAATACATCTGCATTGTATGGCCCTTCTAATACCTTAGGCAGAAGTTCTGCCTGGGGTCCTTCTAAATTTCATATTTTCCCCCTTTGGAAACTCAAATGCTTACCCAGGATACTATACACTTGGTTGTGGCTTCCTTTGACCCACAAATGACAGAAGCAGAGATACTCAAATATTACAAAGGCTTAATTTCTTCTATTAAAAATAACTATGTTTAGGGACATGGAACAACAGGCTGGTTCCAAATAGGAAAAGGAGTACGTCAAGGCTGTATATTGTCACCCTGCTTATTTAACTTCTATGCAGAGTACATCATGAGAAACACTGGGCTGGAAGAAGCACATGCTGGAATCAAGATTGCCGGGAGAAATATCAATAACCTCAGATATATAGATGACACCACCCTTATGGCAGAAAGTAAAGAGGAACTAAAAAGCCTCTTGATGAAAGTGAAAGAGGAGAGTGAAAAAGTTGGCCTAAAGCTAAACATTCAGAAAACTAAGGTCATGGCATCTGGTCCCATCACTTCATGTGAAATAGATGGGGAAACAGTGTCAGACTTTATTTTGGGGGACTCCAAAATCACTGCAGATGGTGACTGCAGCCATGAAATTAAAAGATGCTTACTCCTTGGAAGAAAAGTTATGACCAACCTAGATAGCATATTCAAAAGCAGAGACATTACTTTGCCAACAAATGGCCGTCTAGTCAAGGCTATGGTTTTTCCAGTGGTCATGTATAGATGTGAGAGTTGGACTGTGAAGAAAGCTAATGGTTGAAGAGTTGGTGCTTTTGAACTGTAGTGTTGGAGAAGACTCTTTAGCCTCCTTTGGACTGCAAGGAGATCCAACTAGTCCATTCCAAATGAGATCAGCCCAGGGTTTTCTTTGGAAGGACTGATGTTGAAGCTGAAACTCCTATACTTTGGCCACCTCATGCCAAGAGTTGATTCACTGAAAAAGACTTTGATGTTGAGAGGGATTGGGGGCAGGAGGAGAAGGGGACGACTGAGGATGAGATGGCTGGATGGCATCACCAACTCAATGGACATGAGTTTGAGTAAACTCCGGGAGTGGGGGATGGACAGGGAGGCGTGATGTGCTGCAATTCATGGGGTCACAAAGAGTCGAACACAACTGAGTGACTGAACTGAACTGAACTGAACTGAGGGAGTGCCCAATCTTTTCACAGGGCATCCTTGGGACATGGAGGTCTAATATATTGCACCATGCGATCTGAAGATTCTCTCTCCTGGAAAAGCTACTTCCAACTTATTAAACTTTGCTGGAAGATTTTCTCTTAGGTGCTATTAGTAAATTCTTGTGCCGCCAAACTCCAAGGGAAAAATTCTTTTTTTTTTTAATTATTTATTTAAATTGGAGACTAATTACTTGGATTCATATGACATAAAGAACCCAACTTTGACTGGACTTGTGTGTTAGCTGGTGACCTAAAACTAAAGATATCCCAGAATTAAAGCAGATGCTATTTGATGAGACAGCCTTTGAAAGATAGCTGGACCAGTCTTGTTGGAAATTTATTTGCTAAATCTTTGATGATAATATAATGCTTCAGATGATCTTTCATGTCTGTGACCTTGATAATAATGGAATTTAGATAGAAAGTGTCTCAGTGTTCTCCATTCTACCCTTCTTGTTACTCAAATGTGACCTTAATAGGTTTCCATTCTGTGCACTTACCCTCTGATATGGGTCACAACCAGGAAAAGTCTTTCTTGGCACTGGGGGCCAGAAAGCCACTAAAATATGAAAACCTAACCACTGAACAGTGATTCTTTCAGAGAAAGATCCTGATTTAGTGGGGAAACTGTATAAAATAACAAACAAAACTCTTAATTTAAATTTGATCAGGAGGACAAAGACAGAAGTTTTTAGGCCTTTTGACAACAACAGAGACCAACAGGAAGAATAAAAATTTCCTCTCTTTGCCTGGCAAGAGTCACTGAATGGGAAATTATCACTGTCACACATATCAGCCAATGAAGAGCCGCTATTTCTTCAAACTTTTAAGTCCTCTAGTGTACTTAAAAACAAAAACAAAACAAAACAAAACAACAACAACAAAAAAAACACTGTGCTCTCAACTTCTTTCTCTTTCTATAAAAGAGTTCCCCCTCTCCATAACAAGTGGGGACTTGCACATGGCTTGTTATGGTTGAAGATTTTGAATTGCAATCATCTGATTATCGTGATCTCTCCTAGAAAATTAGAGATATCAATGGCATGTTTCATGCAAAGGTGGGTACAATTAAGGACAGAAATGGTATGGACCTAACAGAAGCAGAAGATATTAAGAAGAGGTGGCGAGAATACACAGAAGAACTATACAACAAAGATCTTCCCAACCCAGATAACCATGATGGTGTGATCACTCACCTAGAGCCAGACATCCTGGAATGCAAAATCAAGTGGGCTTAGGAAGCATCACTATGAACAAAGTTAGTGGAGGTGATGGACTCCAGCTGAGCTGTTTCAAATCCTAAAAGATGATGCTGTTAATGTGCTGCATTGAATATGTTAGCAAATTTGGAAAGCTGAGCAGTGACCACAAGACTGGAAAAGGTCAGTTTTCATTCCAATCCCAAAAAAGAGCAATGCCAAAGAATGTGTAATCTACCACACAATTGCATTTATTTCACATGCTAGCAAAATAATGCTCTAAATTCTCCAAGCTAGGCTTCAGCAGTATGTGAACCGTGAACTTTCAGATGTTCAAGCTGAATTTAGGAAAGGTAGAGAAACCGGAGATCAAATTGTTAACATCTGCTGGATCATCAAAAAGCAAGAGAATTCCAGAAAAACATCTACTTCTGCTTTATTGCCTATACCAAAGATTTTGACTGTGTGGATCATAACTAACCTTGGAAAATTCCTCAAGAGATGCAAATAACCACCTTACCTGCCTCCTGAGAAATCTGTATGCAGGTCAAGAAGAAACAGTTAGAACTGGATACGGAACAACAGACTGGTTCCAAATTGGGAAAGGCATTTGTCAAATCTGTATATTGTCACCCTGCTTATTTAACTTATATGCAGAGTACATCATGTGAAATGCTAGGCTGGATGAAGCATAGGCTGGAATCAAGATTGCCGGGAGAAATATCAATAGCCTCAGATATGCAGATGACACCACCCCTACGGCAGAAAGTAAAGAGGCACTAAAGAGCCTTTTGATAAAATTGAAAGAGGAGAGTGAAAAAGCCAGCTTAAAACTAAGAATTCATAAAAGGAATATCATGGCATCCAGTTCTATCACTTCATGGCAAATAAATGGGGAAACAATGGAAATAGTAATCGACTTTATTTTCTTGGGCTTCAAGATCACTGCAGATGGTGAGTGTGGCATGAAATTAAAAGATGTTTGCTTCTTGGGAGAAAAAATGTGACTAGCCTAAACAATTTTAAAAGACAGAGACATTACTTTGCCAACAAATGTCTGTTTAATCAAAGCTATGGTTTTCCTAGTAGTCATGCATAGATGTGAGATTTGGACAATAAAGAAAGCTGAGCACTGAAGAACTGATGATTTTGAACTTTTGAACTATGGTGTTGGTGAAGACTCTTGAGAGTCCCTTGGACTGCCAGGAGATCAAACCAGTCAATCCTAAATGAAATCAGTCCTGAATGTTCATTGGAAAGACTGATGCTGAAGCAGAAACTCCTAATCTTTGGCCATCTTATATACGAAAAACTGACTCCTTAGAAAAGACCCTGATGCTGGGAAAGATTGAAGGTAAGAGGATAAGGGGACAACAGAGGATAAGATGGTTGGATGGCACCACCAACTTAGTGGGCATGAGTTTGAGCAAGCCCTGGGAGATGGTGATAGACAGGGAAGCCTGGCATGTGGCAGTCCATGGGGTCACAAAGAGTCTGACAGGACTGATTGATTGAACTGAACTGAGGATCCTGACAATAACCATTTTTGTTGGAGAAATAACTAGCATTCTATTTGCTTAACGTTAAAATCCTAACTTTCTATCACCAATCACATCCACAACTGATCTCCGGTAGCGTAGTGTGTACCTACTGGAGACCACATTCTATCATCTCCACCATGACTGAATGTGGTCCCCAGTGCAAACAGCTGACCATTGGAAAAGACTCTGATGCTGGGAGGGATTGGGAGCAGGAGTAGAAGGGGACAACAGAGGATGAGATGGCTGGATAGCATCACTGACTCGATGGACGTGAGTTTGAGTAAACTCCAGGAGTTGGTGATGGAAAAGGAGGCCTGATGTGCTGTGATTCATGGGGTCACAAAGAGTCGGACACAACTGAGAGACTGAACTGCACTGAAGAGTCTAAAAATACATTTTCTAAGAGTTTCCAAACATATTTACAAAACAGTAAAATAATGAAGGATAATGAATAATATTTGCTTTTGAAAGTTGTTGTAAGTGGAAGCTACCTATTAATTTTGTATAACTATAATTATTCCTAAATAAGAGAATTTTCTCAAATTCATTGTGTGAATACTGACGTTTTTAGATACAACAAATCAGTGTTTTTAAACTCAGTTTGTCTTGGTGACGTTTGTGAATATAATTCGTTCCAAGGAATCTGATAGTTCGAAAAGATAATAGAAGAACTCTGCCAGTTTAATCACTACTCCTTAGCTACTACCATAGGATTTGTTATTTTATACAATGACAAGTGGTCATTTAGCAACAAAAGTAGGCATTAAAAGGCCATTCATTATTATATTGGCAGAAAAATAAATATGAGTGTGTCATCAAATAGCTTGTCTATTCACATTTATCTTCATGCTCTAAGTTAAACATGATACCATCAACTCACATATTATTAAGTTGCCATATAACCATGGTAGTAAGGCTAGTAAGATCTCATTTCTAGCTCTCTATAAGAAAGCTAATGGATATTGACCAAGAGCATCTTAACCTTCCCATGAACCTGACTAAAATTTAGACTTCTTGATTTTTAGCCCATCTCCTTCCTTTTTCTAGAATATTTGCTTTAAAAACTCAAAGTCTGATCCTTTGAGGTTTAAATCTTTTTACAATCCTTTTGCAAGTTTTTATAACCCAGGGATTATATTTCTGAAGGACCCAGGAACCACTGTAAAGTCATCCTTAAAAAAAAAAAAAAAAAAAGCCTCTTCTCTCATTGTCCAGGATGATAAAAGTCCCTTTGGAGGAGGCTTTCTTGAAGCTATAAGCTACTTGTAATCATGAGGGACACCAAAGTTAGTTTGTCCTTTGGATAAATTCAATAACCAACCACAGCTGGCATGAAATCCTCCTCACTCAGCTCTTCAAAAACTTACATCTTTTGAGAATCACTAAGTAAATGGTTAAAACAATAAATATATCAGACTCCAAAGAAGGAAAGAGATTTGCTAAATAGCCAAAATAAGTTTTATTCATAAGTCATGAATGGCCTTAAAGATGGTTTTTGATCTATCAGAAAGTCCTAAAGTATAATAAAAATACAATAGTAGGTCTAAGTGTGCTCCAACTTATAGTCCTTTGACAATTTGGAATTGCATTTCTGATAGCGACAACTAAGGCATTTCTCCCACTCTGAATAAACATACGGCTTTGCAAGTGATTTTTTTTTTCTTACCTTCTCATCTACTATAGTTCAAATTTTCATATGCAGTCTTTTCTTAGCACAATTAAGGAAATATTGCAAGTATAAACCGTTGTGATTCACATACAAATAAATATTAGCTTTAAATCTTTTATATAAGAAGTCAAACTTTTTAGAAAGATATTGGGACTTAAGAATCTATTTAACTCAATGTGTTTAGTAATATATGTGCAAACAATGTGAATAATGTAATAAAGGTCAAACACCATTGACTAATGGCAGGTTTAGGATTCCAATCTGGAATCTAGTTTACAGTATATGAAAAATACAAGCAGTAAATATTATAGTGTCCAAAGTCATCACTGAAATATTCATAGTATAATCATCAAAAGTTCCTGAGAATGGAGCTCAAACTTAAGACTGGAAAAATTTTCAAGGAAGGTCATGAGCAAGTTTAGGAAAGAATAGGAAAATAATTATTTATGACATAAACACATCAGAGAAAAAGACAGAGAGGCAAAACTACAGACATTCAGTTCAGTCAGTAGTGTCTGACTCTTTGTGACCCAGTGGACTGCAGCACACCAGGGATCCTTGTCCATCACCAACTCCTGGAACTTGCTCAAACTCATGTCCATAGAATCGGTGATGCCATCCAGTCATCTCATCCTCTGTCATCTCCTTTTCCTCCTGCCTTCAATCTTTCCCAGCATCTGGGTCTTTTCCAATGAGTCAGTTCTTTGCATCAGGTGGCCAAAGTATTGGAGTTTCAGCTTCAACATCAGTTCTTCCAATGAATATTCAGGACTGGTCTCCTTTAGGATGGACTGATTGGATCCCCTTGCAGTCCAAGAGACTCTCAAGAGTCTTATCCAACACCACAGTTCAAAAACATCAATTCTTCGGCACTTAGATTTCATTATAGTCCAACTCTCACATCCATACATGACCACTGGAAAAACCATAGCTTTGGCTCGATGGACCTTTGTTGGCAAAGAGATATCTCTTTAATATGCTGTCTAGGTTGGTCATAGCTTTTCTACCAAGGAACAAGGCTGCAGATACCACCTGCAGTAATTTTGGAGCCCAAGAAAATAAAGTATTTCACTGTTTCCATTGTTTCCCCATATATTTGCTATGAAGTGATGGGACTGGATGCCATGATCTTAGTTTTCTGAATGTTGAGTTTTAAGCTTACTTTTTCCCTCTCCTCTTTCACTTTCATCAAGAGGCTCTTTAGTTCTTCCTCACTTTCTGCCATAAGGGTGGTGTTATCTGCATATCCCAAGTTATTGATATTTCTCCTAGTAATCTTGATTCCATCTTGTGTTTCATCCAGCCCAGCATTTCTTATATTAAATGGCAACCCATTCCAGTATTCTTGCCTGGAAAATCCCAGGGATGGGGGAGCCTGGTTGGCTTCCATCTATGGGATTGCACAGAGATGAACATGACTGAAGTAACTTAGTAGCAGCAGCATTCTGCATATAAATTAAGTAAGTAGGGTGACAATATAAAGCCTTGATGTGCTCCTCTCTCGATTAGGAACCAGTCTGTTGTTCCATGTCCAGTTCTAACTGTTGTTTCCTGACTTGCATACAGACTTCTCAGGAGGCAGGTCATGCTGTCTGGTATTCCCATCTCTTTAAGAATTTTCCACAGTTTGTTGTGATCCACACAGTTAAAGGCTTTGACGCAGTCAATAAGGCAGAAGTAGATGTTTTCCTGGTATTCCATTGCCTTTTCAATGATCCAACGGATGTTGGCAATTTGATATCTGATTCTTCTGGCTTTTCTAAATCCAGCTTGAACATCTGAAACTTCATGGTTCACCTCCTGCTGAAGCCTAGCTTGGAAAATTTTGAGCATTACTTTGCTACAATGTGAGAATTCTACAGGCCAGAATACTGGAGTGGGTAGCTTTTCCCTTCTCCAGGGATCTTCCCAACCCAGGGATCTGACTCATGTTTCCCACATTGCAGGCAGATTCTTTATCAGCTGAACCCCAAGATTTCTGGAGTGGGTAGCCTATACATTCTCCAGTGGATCTTCCAGACCCATGAATCAAACCAGGGTCTCCTGCATTGCAGGTAGATTCTTTACCAACTAAGCTGTGAGGGAAGCCTAAAACTAAGGGAAAATATTTATTATATGTTTTTTTTCAAAGTCATAATTTTTTCTAAGATTATATTAGTTTGATAAAAGCTCAAACAGCAGGTAGGAACTCAATTTAAGAGAATGAAAACTATAATTAATCTCTCAATGAAAACAATCTTATTTTTATTGGCTAAAATATTATGGAACAAATTAGAATACAACCCAAATAGTTAGTGGCAGAAAAATAAAAATGCATAAATACAGTAAAATTTCTCATTTATCAGAGTAACTAAGAACAGGTGGCATTTTTTATTTTTCAAAATAAGTTTTAAGTTAATATCTTTGTGGAATTTGTCTTATCCCACTAGAATGCCAATTCAGTATTACCCTGGTTTTTCATATCTACAAGTTGATCAGGTTAGCTTGGCAGAAATCTATATACAATATACAACTGTTTGTATTTTACCCTTAATTTTAATACACAATTGTTCATGATTGTGCTATGTGATGAAAACAGTGAAATATTTTCCTTTTGAAAAGATGTGTAACTTGGTGTCCAGATAGTGCCAGCGTAATTTTGTTGAAAATGCTATATGTTTTACAGTAGAGACAAAAATCTTTTAAAAATCCTGTTACATTTGTGAAGGGGTGAACACCTGTTACTGAATGCATTCTGACTCATCTTCCAAAAGTGTCATAGCTATAGAAGTGTTTAGATATTGATGAATTTTGAACCTGTAAACTGAGTGTCTTACTCTCGAGACAAAATCAGTGACTATCGCAAGTTCAGAGTCTTACCAGAGACAATGCTTAGTCTAGGGGTAGCAAAAATTTTTTGTAAGGAGCCAGGTGGTAAATCCAGTCTGCTTTGTGGGTTATCCTGTCTGCTTTATTATCTGTCTGCTACCATTATCCTTTGTGGTAATCCTGTCTGCTTATATGGTGTCTACTGCAACTACAAAACTCTGCTGTTGTAGTGAGAAAACCATGATACACAGTCAGGGGAAGAGTGTAATAATGGCAGAGTACAAATAGGGAAGAGACGTAGAGAAGAGAGAACTCAAGAGGCCAATACCAGTGTGGGCTGCCCCTTGCCATGCCAAGCTAACCCTTCCAGTGTCCACACCTGTGAATTTTTGTGGTTTGGTAAAGAAAGTCTTACATTTATGGAGCTCCTTACACTTAGCTGTTTTAACCTAGGCTATACTCAACCCTTCACTATTATAGTAGGTGTGGTGGGCTGCAGTCCATGGGGTCGCTAGGTGTTGGACATGACTCAGCGACTTCACTTTCACTTTTCACTTTCATGCATTGGAGAAGGAAATGGCAACCCACTCCAGTGTTCTTGCCTGGAGAATCCCTGGGATGGGGGAGCCTCATGGGCTGCCATCTATGGGGTCACACAGAGTCAGACACAACTGAAGCGACTTAGCAGCAGCAGCAGCAGCTGTTTATAAAAGTGAGCACCTTCTGGTTGCAGTAAAAAAAAATCTCTGACTCACTCCTTCTGTTGCCTTACTTACTGTAATCCCAATTTGTGTTACAACTAATGTCTGCTTAAGTGGCTAAATCCATCTTCTGTCTGCCAGATTCAGCTTCTTTCTTTAACAAAAGTAAAATCTTTATTATAGAATATATTAAAATTCAAATCTCCTCTCATGAACATTGCTTTTGCTGCCTATTTTTCATACATATAAAAGATTTTGTGATTAGTAGCTCAGTGCTCCTCTCTCCCTGGGATTCTCTGGACAAGAATACTGGAGTGGGTTCCCCTGCCCTCCTCCAGGGGATCTTCCCAGGACTGAACCCAGTTCTCCTGCATTCCAGGCAGATTCTTTACCATCTGAGCCCCCAGGGGAGCCCAAGAACACTGGAGTAGGTAGTCTATCCCTTCTCCAGGGGAATTTCCAGATTCGGAATTGAACCAGGGTCTCTTGCAATGCAGGCAGATTCTTTACCAGTGAGCTACCTGGGAAGGCCAGTCACCACCCAAATGTGAAAAATGAGTCAGAATCAACCACCTCCAAAGAGAACTAGAGACTGTTGCTACTTTAAAAAGACTATTCAATGCCCCTTTTTTCTTCATATGTACAGTCTGATTAGAGTTAGTTGGACACTATATAAAGGCAGTTAAACAAAATATTACACGTTTTGGATTATGAACATCATTCTAAATATTCTGGTGCATGCTAAATATGGAGAGAGACTGAGGATCACATGTCCAGTGAGAGAGCTGTATGGTTACATCTGGCAGAGAAGTCCCCTTTTGTCTAAAAATCTTAATGTAGCCCCAGTAATTAAAGATATTGAAGTGAGTGATAACCATTATATCATATCTGTTATTTCCATAACCCTTTACACAGTCATCTTTTGGCTCTTCTGCAATCTCACAAATATACTGCAGTTTCCACAGGGCTGTGAAGTATTTCATTATTTTGTATTTATCAGTATATTCTAGCTCAATGCCTGACACATATAACATTTTTAAAATGTTAGTTAAAAATGCAAACACTTCTCCAGACAATTGAGTTATCTCTCCATTAGTCTACTCAGGTGGAACAGTGTGACAAAAGCAACAGTCAGCAAACATTTCCTGGATGTCTGTGTATATGAATAAGTGAATGATGCATTAAATATGATACACATTAACATGCATCTAATTAATTAGCTTCTTATGCATGATAAAAGAATAATGAGAAACTCTAAAAGATATTGCTTTGAGATATTTCCCTCTGGACTCATTTACAAGGGAACAGAAGGATATAAATCTGGTTATTGGTAAAATTTGCATTTGAAAAAGAAAGATCTGTAAGGTGATAGATTTCTAGGAATTTTGCTCTATTGATATTTTATAAGTTCATATTATGGGATGGTGAATCCATTTGGGAGAAAAAGCCCTTCTAGAAAATTTGAGGCTAAACAAATATAATAATATGTGATGTGATATGCTAAAGCTGCATATAAACTCCTTACTGAGAAAGCTTCACTTTGATTCTGCATTTTTCTTTGCACATCACAAATATGCTTGTAACATAGAAGTTCACAAATTAATTTATATGGTATAGTGTTAATAAAATGCAAGAACATTGAAGATCTCTAAAAACTAAAATAAATACTTATCCTTAGATTATGAGTAGCAGTTGTTGCTATGTATGTTTTAAAATTAAATATTTCAAAACAAATAATAAAATCTTAAAAATTCATTTTTTTTTGTTTCAACTGAATAAAAGGAATTTCTAACTTAGTAACTATGTCTGGCAGTCAGGGTTTTGACTATTCTCTCCTTTCATACTATAAGAAAAATAACCTATAAATGAACACATGAACATTATACAGAGCAGAGGTCATGGTAAAATAGAATTTTTAAAAGAATCTTTGATTTAAAAAATGATTGAGAAGCATAGCTTTACATAAAAGGATTGAGAACCTTGATTTTTCACAAGGTTAAAAAGATTCATAGCTGTGCACCATTTAATATATGTTGATAATACATTCTTTATTATTTGTGCTGTTGCTTTCCAAAATACAATCAGGCCTTTGTGCATGCTACATATTCCATCTAGAAGATCAAACTTAGTTTACCATCTTACAAGTTAGATGTATTTATTATCTATTATTTCAGATCTCTGATCAAATGCCTTTTCTTATCACTTTATCTAAATGAACTACTTTAGCCATCTTCACTATCTTTTTACTCTGCTGTTAATTCATTTCTACACTTTACACATACACATATTACAAGGTTAGTGACATTATGTCCTGTTCACTACTATGTAGTTATCGAAACAGTTCACAAGGGCTGAACAAATAACTAGTAATTGTTTCATACTAAATGAATAACCTGGGGAAAAATTCCCTATCCAACCCTGTATTGACATTAGACCAACATAAACATTCAACTTAGCCCAATTTCTTTCATGTTATAGATTCACAGTATGTAATGAATAAAACATCAATGAATATATATGCATATATGTATAAACTGAATATATATACATATATACACATATATATACATGATTGTATGTGTGTGTATTTTGTAATCTAGCCCTGCTGGGAGTGGACTTTCTCCCTTTTGGTGGTCTGAAAATCTTTATTTCACTTTCAATTTTGAAAGATATTTTTAATGGTATATGATCCTAAATTCACAGTTTCTTCCCCCTTTTAATATTTCAAAGATACTATTTGATTGCCTTCTGGCTTGCATAGATTTTCCATGAACAAGTCAGGTGATATATTTCTGAG
>SJYC01137032.1:0-11113 GCA_006408675.1 Madoqua kirkii
AGAATGAGACTCAAACACAAATATGGACACAACAGACATAAATAACTTAAAAGTTTATAAACATATTTTCATGCTACCTAACTTATACAGACATAGGTATACCTAGACTTTTGAGTCCTAGAATTCTTCTTCATATGACTTCCTGCCTTGGAAATAAAAGTTATTTTTTGATGATCTAATTTATCAGAATGATACAAAGCATTGGATAAATAATTCAATTTTTACAGGTACATTAAAAATGCATTTATGATTTTTGTGAGGTGAAAGGAAATGAATGTCTGAAATAATGGAATATGACTAATCAGAAGCATTCTCCCTCAGTGATACCCTATTAAGTCTATTGCAGAATGAGAATCACAATATTATTACATGACTGAAGGACAAATGATTTAAATTTCTATTCCTATTTCCTTGTTTTGTGGAGAAAAGACGTACAAAGAAAGAGTGCCAGAAAACTTAATACTTAACAACAGTCAAAGGCTTTTAAAATGATGTACAAATGTGAAGTGAAAGTCACTCAGACATGTTTGACTCTTTGCGACTCCATGGATAGTTCATGGAAATTCTCCAGGCCAGAATACTGGAGTGGGTAGCCATTCTCTTTTCCAGGGGATGTTCCCAACCCAGGGATTAAACCTAGGTCTCCTGCATTGCAGGAGGATTCTTTATCAGCTGAGCCACCAGGGAAGCCCAAGAATACTGTAGTGGGTAGCTTCTCCAGGGGATCTTCTCAACCCATGAATCAAACTTGGGTCTCCTGCATTGCAGGCAGATTCTTTACCAGATGAGCTACCAGGGAAGCCCAAAATGATGTGTACAACAGTGTTATTCCCTCTCCAGACATACTGTGAATTTTTCCAAATAGCTTGTGGTAGACTTTGAGGAACTTAAAAATAATCCACATAAATAAGATAATATTAATAATAAATTCCTACTTAGTGAATCATGTGTCAGAGACAAGCATTTCCTATAATATATGTATTGTCCCTTTTTTATTCTCTCAATTACCCTGTCAGTTTATGTGAACAAGATGATTTAGTTCAGAGCTTCACAGTGTGATTTCCTCTGCTTCAATTGCTACAGACACCCAGCTGTCCCAAACTCTTCAATTATTTACGCATTCTTTATTTATCTATATTTCAGCAGACAATGACTTGCTATTACACATCTTTTCTAAGTTTGAATGATTCACAAAGCTCATAATCTAACTTCTTCAGGAATGTGGCTAGTCTAGTTGAAAGGAGTGGAATTTTGTGATCCAATCAGAACATGCTACTGCTTTTAGAAAGCTTTTCAAAAAATAACTTGAAACTACCATGAACGATTCTGACAGTTTACTTGAGGATATAAATGAAAATTGCAAATAAGACTCAGTCTTTATGGCTTTTATTTTACATACATTCCCATCAAATGAAAATAAACACTGAAAATCAATAATGTACTTTCACTGTGGTTAAGTCCCTAAGTCATGCCTAATTCTTTGAGACCCCATAAACTGCAGCATGCCAGGCTTCAATGTTCTGCATTATCTCTCAGAGTTTACTCAAATTCATGCCTATTGTGTCAAGGATACCATCCCATTGTCTCATGCTCTGTCACCTCTCATTACACATACTAATATGTTTGCTGCTCTGTGACATATTATCTGTATAATGTCACTTACACTAGCAGACAACTATAAAGCTGTGAGAATTTATATCTGTTCTTTGTGATTTTAATATTGCATTTATGTTTTCTGTATTTAATATTTCTTACAGGAAAAATATTAAAAACAATTTAAACTGATTTTTGGTACCAATTTAAAGCAATTGGTGTTGGTTTGTAAGATGAAAATCTATGAGCTTATAGAACAGATGGTGCCTTGAACTGTACAGTATCAATGATATTTCCAAATGTATATAGTGAACAATATGTCTAAAATAGGGCCACAGTGGGCCTTTTAAAATTAATCAATATTTCATAATTCTAACATTCTTAAACAACTGCACACATGATCATTTTCAGCTACCATGCTTTGGGACATGATTACAAATAAATGAAAATGAATAGAGAGTTGCTACAATAGTCTGTTTCAAGGGTCAGTATGAATATAGGAATTTCATTTCACTGTCACAGTATATGTATTATAGCAACCTTATTCCTACTATTTCATTAGCTTTGTTATAACTGTGAGGGTACTGGATACCAATATACTTATATTAGAAATGAAAAGTCTGTACAGTTCATTGTTAAAATACTTTCAAACTGCTAGAGTGATAGATTTATTTCAATAACTCAATCAGCTTATCTGTTGTTGAATAATCTATTAGGTACTTGCTCAAGTTAATATACATTTTGAGGTCTGAGTAAATATTAAATTTCTTTTAAGAATCTAGCTGGAGTTTTCAATTCCACATCAATTTTCTGGCCTTGAGTATTATATTCCATTAGCAGCAGAGTAAATACCATGGAGTATCGTACAAACCACTCTTTTAGAGAAGTTCAATTAAAGTTATAAAACAAAAGTAAAACTAACTGAGATATCATAAAAATTGATTACCAATTAAAAGACTATGATATACAACTCAGAACTGTTATATTTAAAAAATCAATTAAAATATCTTATAAATTGTACTTATTTAATCACAGTTTTATTACTTATTTAAGGTTATCTGTTCATCACTTTATGGGAAATATATGGGGAAACAGGGGAAACAGTGTCAGACTATTTATTGGGGGGGCTCCAAAATCACTGCAGATGGTGATTGCAGCTATGAAATTAAAAGACAATTACTCCTTGGAAGGAAAGTTATGACCAACCTAGACATATTAAAAAGCAGAGACATTATTTTGCCAACAAAGGTTCATCTAGTCATGGCTATGGATTTTCCAGTGATCATGCATAGATGTGAGAGTTGGACTGTGAAGAAAGCTGAGTGCCAAAGAATTGATGCTTTTGAACTGTGGTGTTGGAGAAGACTCTTGAGAGTCCCTTGGACTGCAAGGAGATCCAACCAGCCCATCCTAAAGGATATCAGCCCTGGGTGTTCACTGGAAGACTGATGCTAAAGCTGAGACTCCAATACTTTGGTCACCTCATGCAAAGATTTGACTCATTGGAAAAGATGCTGGGAGGGATTGGGGGCAGGAGGAGAAAGGGACGACAGAGGATGAGATGGATGGATGGCATCATGACTCAATGGACTTGAGTTTGGGTGAACTCCAGGAGTTAGTCATGGATGGGGAGGCCTGGCATGCTGCGATTCATGGGGTAGCAAAGAGTCAGACACGAGTGAGTGGCCAAACTGAACTGAACTAAACTGAATTCAGTAACAAGCTTCTGATTCTCTTCACATCCAAACTCTGAATTAATTTTAAGTTGGGCAACTTCCTTGGAAGTATACAGTATGCATAGCTTACCTGGTGGCTCAGTAGTAAAGAATCTGACTGCCAATGAGGAAGACTTGAGTTCAATCCCTAGATGGGGACGAACACCTAAAGGAAAAAAATGGCAACCCACTCCAGTATTCTTGCCTGGGAAACCCCATGGACAGAGGAGCCTGTAGGAGTACAGTTTTTAGGGTCACATAGAGTCAGACACAACTGAGACTGAAACACACACACACACACACACACACACACAGACCTAATCCTACAAACGTTGTTGCAATATTATCTTCTCCAAACTCCTCAGAGACCTAGGTACATCAGTTATGCCTCTCACTGATATGTTCTTTAACACTCCCTTTTAGAATTCTTTCATCTATCATCATTTAAAGTTTACTCAAGTCTGTACTGTTACAACACACACAGATATATATGAACACACACCTGCCTGCCCCCAAGCCCCGATACACATACACTATTGTCTTCATTCCAACTTCCCCATATCTTAAGCTACTAACTGGCCTCCCATAGATCATCCTGTCTTAGGTCACCAATGGCACCATTATTACTGACTCCAAAGGTAACATTTCATTCCCCTTTCTAATTGTCACTGTTGAAATGACTGAAATATCTTCTTTCCCTTCATTTCTGAAGACGTTTTTGCTTTGTCTTAAGTGACACTACTCTCCACTCAGGCATTTTCCCATCATAGGGAACAATGCCATTTCTGGAGTCAGATTAACTGGCTATAATTCCAGGCTTCATCATTTCCTTGCTGTTAAGATGCCGGTAATTCATTAACCTCTCTTTCCCTCAGTTTTCTTATTTGCAAAATAAGGGTAACAATTGTATTTGCATCACTCTGTGGAGTGCATAACTCTGTGGAGTAAATCTTGCTTCTGTGTTTCTGAATAGAGAGAACAGACTGGGGCACAGCAGAGAAGAGCACTTTCCTAGCTGCTATTATCTGTGGGTATCTTGATATTCCTAGATAAAGAAAGCAAGTGACTACTTGCTCCTAGTGTTAGTTGCTCAGTAGTGTCTGACTCTTTGGGACCCATGGACTGTGGCCTGCCAGGCTCTTCTGTCATGGAATTCTCCAGGCAAGAATACTGGAGTGAGTAGCCATTCCTTTTTTCCAGGAGGTCTTCCCGACCCAGAGTTTGAACCCAGGTCTCTTGCATTGCCTGAGAAGGCAATGGCAACCCACTCCAGTACTCTTGCCTGGAAAATCCCATGGACGAAGGAGCCTGGTAGGCTGCAGTCCATGGGGTTGCACAGAGTCGGACATGACTGAAGCGACTTATCAGCAACAGCTCTTGCATTGCAGGCTGACTCTTTACTGTCTGAGCTACCAGGGAAGCCTGGGCATCTTGAAAAGTGGCTCCTAATTGACCCAAGGGAGGAAGGAGTCTATTGGGCTGCCTTCTCTTGCTAGGTTGTGGGTTAGAAAACCACAGTTCTGGGAGCCTTCTTGCATTGGGCAGAGTCACACAAGATGCCTTGCTGATGTGCTATTCCTGGTGTCTCAGAGTAGTTCACTATCATTCCACCACCTTCCCTTTGTGATGGAATACACAAAGGAAATACAAAGAGTTTTCCTTTGTATCTTGTGTCACTTCTAGAATTTATAGTTATGCATAGCAAGAAGGAATAAGAAAAAATGATTCTGGCATACTGCCTAGACCAGGAGTCCATTACGTATTTTATACTGAAACATGCTTCATCTGGAAGCCATGGTAACTGGTATTTTCTTTGTTTATAATTACAATACTTCAGGTGTCATATTTGAGAGCTGGTTCAATCATGATGCTCATATATTGCAGAATAACAATATTGTGCAAATACTACCCTCAATAATGTAATTAAAATCATTTTTACAAAAAATAAAGAAAATTAAAACCTAATGATATAACAGTCTAAACAGTTGTGTCATAGTAGTTAATTGTGTTATATTTTCACTTCTGTATTTTTGTGTTTAAGGTTTTAAGAACTGAACTTATCGTTAGGAGAAAACAATTCATTGAAAGAATTCAACTTATTTCATCAATGTGCTTAATGTAGCAGTGGATTTTCAGTTATAGATTGTAGTAATAACTCTATAGGTAATGTAAGACAATAAAAACCTGACATATGTAATTAGGTTGTACCTCTTTATTTGAAGGATTGGTTTGAGCAATTTCTAAGCAGAACTTCTAAAGAATTCCTAGAACTCATCAGAACAGTGGCAGAGACAGGAGGGTGCTCCCTTTGCCATGATCGGGATGCTGGAGTTTCAGAACACTACCTTCACAACAGCTGGCTCTAATGTCATGCTAATTTTGTTATTTAGTCCACAGTTTCAAATGTCCTCACATTAAAATAAATTCTAAGCAAAATGTTAGTTCAAATGTTAATAAACTTCTGTAAGTTAAACATGTGTTTTCATAGAAAATAATATGAAACTTCATGTTACTTATGCTACATTGTCCATTAAGCCTTCCATGAAACTTGCAGTAAAGGGCAATGTTTCTTTTTCACATTTCATAGAAGTTAGGTACAAATTTCTGATGCAAATGTCTTTGTTTCTCAACTTTGATGCTCAAGCTGAAAGTTTTACATGACAGCATTTCAATTTAATGATATAAACAAAAATTTCCTCTGTTTCTCTCTTTACTGTTGGTCTTAGACATACTCTGGGAGCCTGCATTCATGTCTCTTAGAGGAATACAACACAGTCCATTCTTACACCAGGTCATTTCTTTTTCCCTTTCCTTTTGCGACCTCCCACTTTTCTCTTTAGACTTTGGTGTCCACTTACTATTTTCAATGTATGTATTTTTGGTTGATGTATCACCTCTGCTCCATACATTACTGATTTATATAGTAGGAAATGTATGAGACACTCTCTGCCATCTCCCTGATGGAACTGGACTGTAATCTTGCCTCTGTATTGAAAATCACAATTGTATCCCCTAGAGAAGATTTATTTTCCTCAAGAAATGCATTAAATCCAATTACTAAAAATGGTATTATAGTCAACAACTAAACATATGCCTTGGATCTCTGTAGCTTCTGACTTTCAAGAGTCTTACCTATGGGATTTATCTGCTTCTGATATGGTCTAATTGCTACTTAAAGAGTGAGGATAAATATAAATGAAGCTGCTATGGTCAGTGAGGGATCACCCAGCTGGTGCAAGTCAGCTCAGTCCAGATACACACAAACTCACTCTAAACTTGCATTAGTTGTTTGCTTTGTTTTTTTCTCTGAGCATCAAGAAATTTCTGCTTCAGCTCCTGGCTTAATGATCATAGCATCTCTGCCATGAACCATGTCTGAAAAACACTGAATGGCATCAGCCACAAAGCTAGAGACTAGAAACTGGCCGCCTGTTACTGATACCATAGAAGAGAGAAAAGGAAACGGACTTTATACCTTGTCAGAAGAAAAAGGAATAGAAAGTCATCTTTCCATCTTACAGAAAGTAGGCCACATGAAAACCTGAGCTGTAAGGGAGTACAATGACAACATATTCTTCAGTTCAGTTGCTCAGTTGTGTTCGACTCTTTGCGACTCCATGAATCACAGCATGCCAGGCCTCTCTGTCCATCACCAGCTCCTGGAGTTCACTCAAACTCACATCCATCGAGTCAGTGATGCCATCCAGTGATCTCATCCTCTGTTGTTCCCTTCTCCTCCTGCTCTCAATCCCTCCCAGCATCAGGGTCTTTTCAAATGAGTTAGCTCTTCTCATCAGGTGGCCAAAGTATTGGAATTTCAGCTTCAGCATCAATCCTTCCAAAGAACACCCAGGACTGATCTCCTTTAGGATGGACTGGTTGGAAACCCTTGCAGTCCAAGGGACTCTCAAGAGTCTTTTCCAACACCACAGTTCAAAAGCATCAATTCTTAGCTTTGCCAAATTGAATAGGTACTTAGATAAAGTACAAAAGAGATTTGGAATGTATCTGAATAAGCCAATCTGAAATATCTGAACAGTTCCTTCCAGACTAGTAAATATTCATATATCTGCCTTTTCCAAAGTTTAACTTCAAAAGAGTAACATGTTATGATCCTTGCTAACATAATTCAACTACATCTTCAACAGATTAAAATGAGTTGGCCCTCCCCAAAATAGATTCTGTAGGGGTCACTCCTCTTTCAGTCCATTCCCAAATATGTCTTAATTTGTTGAAATCAAATAAATGATAAAGTTATTCAAGCCAACATACACTAAAAATGATTAGGAACAGTTATATAGAATAATATATTAAATAAAGGAATATACAACATGGCAGGAAAGAAAAAAATATTGGGAATTTATTACGTACTTAGTCCAGTTGGTAAAGAATCTGTTTGCAATGCAGGAGACCCTGGTTTGATTCTTAGGTTGGCAGATCCGCCAGAGAAGGGATAGACTACCCACTGCAATATTCATAGACTTCCATGTGGTTTAGCTGGTAAAGAATCCACCTGCAATGCAGGAGACTTGGGTTTGATCCCTGGGTTGGGACGATCTCCTGGAGAAGGGAAAGGCCATTCACTCCAGTATTCTGGCCTGGAGAATTCCATGGACTGTATTCCATGTGGTCACAAAGATTTGGACATGACTGAATGGCTTTCACTGATTTTATATCAGATCATGGAACTTTCCTTGGTATTTATACAAAGCTATAGTTATAAAAAGAAAGAAAGAGAAAGAAAGAAGGAAAGAAAGAAAAAAAGAGAAAGAAAGAAAGAAAAAAAGAAAGAGAAAGAAAGAAAGAGAGAAAGAAAGAAAGAGAGAAAGAAAGATATCAGCACAAAAACAGACATAACAGTTTAGTCCAGTTACTCAGTCATGTTCAACTCTTTGCAACCCCATGGACTAAAGCATGTTAGGCTTCCCTGTTCATCACCAACTACTGGAGTTTACACTACTCATGTCCGTTGAATTGGTGATGCCATCCATCTCATCCTCTGTCATCCCCTTCTCCTCCCATCTTCAATATTTCCCAGCATCAGGGGTTTTTCAAATGAGTTAGTTTTTCACATCAGGTGGCCAGAGTATTGGAATTTCAGCTTCAGCATTAGTTCTTCCAATGAATATTCAGGACTGATTTCCTCTAGGATGTACTGGTTGAATCTCCTTGCAGATCAAGGGACTCTCAAGAGTCTTCTCCAATACCACAGTTTAAAAACACCAATTTTTCAGTGCTCAGCTTTCTTTATAGTCAAATTCTCCCATCCAAACATGACCACTGAAAAAATCATAGCTTTGACTAAATGGCCTTTTGTTGGCAAAGTGATGTCTCTGCTTTTTAATATTCTGTCTAGGATGGTCGTAGCTTTTCTTCCAAGGATCAAGTGTCTTTTAATTTCATGGCTGCAGTCACCATGTGCAGTGATTTTGGATGCAAAAGAATAAAATCTGTTACTGTTTCCATTACTTCCCCATCTATTTGCCATGAAGTGATGAGAGGAGATGCCAGGATCTTAGTTTTCCAAATGCTGAGTTTTACATCAACTTTTTCACTCTCCTCTTTCACTGTCATCAAGAGGCTCTTTAGTTCTTCACTTTCTGCCATAGGGGTGGTGCCATATATATACCTGAGGTTATTGATATTTCTCCAATCAATCCTGATTCCAGCTTGTTTTTCATCAAGCCCTGCTTTTCACATGATATACTCTGCATCTAAGTTAAATAAGCAGGGTGACAATATACAGCCTTTATGTACTCCTTTCCAGATTTGGAAGCAGTCTGTTGTTCCATGTCCAGTTGTAACTACTGCTTCTTGACCTGCACACAGACTTATTAGGAGGCAGGTAAGGTGGTCTGATATTCCCATATCTTTAAGAATTTTCCATAGTTTGTGGTGATCCACACAGTCAAAGTCTTTGGCATAGTCAATAAAGCAGTGACAGGTGTTTTTCTGGAACTCTCTTGCTTTTTCTGTGATCCAACAGACGTTGGCAATTTGATCTCTGGTTCCTCTGCCTTTTCTAAATCCAGTTTGAAAATATGGAAGTTCATGTTTCATGTACTACTGAAGACTGGCTTGGAGAATTTTGAATATTACTTTGCTAGTGTGTGAGATGAGTTCAATTGTGCAGTAGTTTGAGCATTCTTTGGCGTTGCCTTTTTTGGGGGATTGGATTGAAAATTGACCTTTTCCAGTCCTGTGGCCACTGCTCAGTTTTCAATCTTTTCTGGGATTTTGACTGCAGCACTTTCACAGCATCATCTTTTAGGATTTGAAATAGCTCAACTGGAATTACACTAGCTTTCTTGTTAGTGATGCTTCCTAAGGCCAATTTGACTTCACATTCTAGGATATCTGGCTCTAGGTGAGTGATCACACCATTGTGGTTATCCAGGTTATGAAAATCTTTTTTGTATACTTCTTCTGTGTATCCTTGCCACTTCTTCTTAGTATCTTCTGCTTCTGAAATGTTCGCTTTGTATCTCTAATTTCCTTTAAGAGTTTTCTAGTCTTTCCAATTCAATTGTTTTCTTCTATTTCTCTGCATTGATCACTGATGAAAGCTTTTTTGTCTCTTCGTGGTATTCTTTGGAACTCTGCAGACATATATATCAATAGGACAGTATAGAAAGCCCAGAAACAAACCCACAGACCTGCAGTCAGTTAATCTTCAACAAAGGGGGCAAGAATATACAATGGAGAAAAAATAGTCTCTTCAGCCAATGGTGTTAGGAAAGCGGAACAACTATATATAAATCAATGAAGTTAGAATACTCCCTCATACCATACACACTAAACTCAAAGTGGTTTAAAGATTTAAAACTCCTGAAAGAGAAGACAGATGAAACATTTTCTGACATCAGTTGTACCAATGCTTTCTTAGGTCAGTCTCCCAAGGCAACAGAAATAAAAGCAAAAATAAACAAATGAGATATAATCAAACTTAAAAGTTTATGCATAGCAAAGGAAAACAAACAAAACAGACAACCTATGGACTGAGAGAAAATATTTGCAAATAATAAGACCAACAAGAGATTAATTTAGAAAATATACAAACAACATAGAATTCAATAAATTTTTTAAAGTAAAAAAATCAGCAGAAGATGTAAAGATATTTCTCCAAACAAGAAATACAGATGACCAAAAGGCACAAGAAAACATGCTTGACATCACTAATTATTAGAGAAATGCAAATCAAAAGTATAATGAAGTACCTCCTCACATTGGTCAATTGGGTCATTATCAAAAGGTCTACCATCAAAAATGTTAGAGGGTGTGGGAAAAAAGAATCCTCCTACAGTGTTGATGGATATGTAAGTTGGTGCAATCACCATGGAAAACAGTCTGAAGTTGCATTAAAAACTACAAAACAGAGTAACCATATGATCCAGCAATCCCACTCCTGGGCATACACCCTAAAAACACAAAAACTCTAATTTGAAAAGATACATACACCCCAGTGTTCATAGCAGTGTTATTTACAATAGCCAGACATCAAAGCAGTCTAAATGCCCACTGACAGATGAATGAATAAAGAAGATGTGGTGAATGTATGTGTGTTATATACACACACAGGTACAATGGACTATTACTCAGGTATAATAAGGAATGAAATAATGCCATTTGCAGTAACATGGATGGTGTCAGAAATTATCAAACTAAGTGATATAAGTAATAGGAAGACAAATACTAATATTATATGGTATCACTTTTGTGGAATTTAAAAATAGTACAAATGAAGTTGTTTACAAAATAAAACTGGACTCATATAGAAGAAATTATCGCTACCAAAGGGGAATTAG
>SJYC01137034.1:0-13015 GCA_006408675.1 Madoqua kirkii
AAAAAATAAAAAATAATAAAATTAATATTTGAATAGTCAAAAAAGTTAAAAATATATTCCATCTTTATCCAACTACAGTTGCATTTCTCCAGTACCCTTATTAACTCCACTATTTCTCATTCAATGTTTTGAGAACATCTGAGATAAGCATTAATCTTCATAACTTCAGTGAAACAAATCTCTACTTTGGCAAATACCATACTGAATTCTCAGATTCTATGCCAACATATCAAGCCACATTTTAAATTGATAATCTTTGCTTATTTCTTGAACACTTTTTCAATTATTTTCTGAAGCATCATTCTGCTACTTTATCATCAGTTCCTTCACCTTTAAGCATTATGGTATGTTGAGTTCACTATTTAGGTATTTTATCTTCTCTATATGCATTAATATAGTTTCACTTAATGACATGTTTTTAAAAGTGATTCTTCTATATTGGATAATCACAAAATTTATCATACATTGAACAACAAACACATACTAATTATCAACCACCGATTGCTACTTCTCTCAAAAGGGTGTCAAAATACTTCTCCAACACCACAAACATAAAATCAAACTCGTGATATCCACATAAATCCCATACCTTAAAATTATCCTAACATAACCCATGGATGACTATTGCTATCTCAATAAATGAAAACCTCATCCTTCTTGTTGCTCTATTTAAAAAATATGGAATCAAACGTGTCTTTTCTTATTCTCTCACACTGCATATCAATCCATTAGATTACCTGCTTAGCTTAACTTCAAAATATAACAAGAAAATTGCCCAGTTCTCACTTTAAAAACATGTTAACTTTACTACTATTCTAAGGCAGCATTATTCATGACTGGACAATTTCAATAGCCTTATCTGTTTCCTTATTTGTGACCTATTCTAAAAGCATCTCTCAAAACAATATTTTAACACATAAGTTGAAGTTTTCCTCTGGTCCAAATCCTCCATTTTTTCCTATACTTGATTTAAACTAAAATAGAATCCTTTAAGAAGGTTTAAAAGTTCCTTAATTAGCAGGCCTCTGTCCAGTCTGTCTCTTAAGATCTGTCATCTTGATCATCCCATTCTAACCATACATATCCCGCCTTTTTTGTTTCATATGTAAAGAACATTTCTGCCCACAGCTTAAGCATTTACTGTTTCCTATGATTGATCATTCTTTTCAGATATGGCCTTAAGCTCATTTATAGAGCTTATATTTATATTCTTCAGATCTGTATTAAAATGTGATCTAATCTTAAAAACCTTCTTTAACTTCCTTACATATAAAGTAATCCCTCTTATCAGCTCTTCCCATCTCCAGTGCATCTCCTGGTCACTACTCTAGTTTTCCTGTTCCCATATTAAAAACCAGAGACATTACTTTGCCAACAAAGGTACATCTAATCAAGGCTATGGTTTTTCCAGGGGTCATGTATGTAAGTGACAGTTGGACTATGAAGAAAGCTGAGCAATGAAGAATGATGCTTTTGAACTGTAGTGTTGGAGAAGACTCTTGAGAGTCCTTTGGACTGCAAGGAGATCCAACCAGTCCATTCTAAAGGAGACCAACCCTGGGATTTCTTTGGAAGGAATGATGCTAAAGCTGAAACTCCAATATTTTGGCCAATTGATGAGAAAAGTTGACTCATTGGAAAAGACTCTGATGCTGGGAGGAATTCGGGAGATGTGTATAAGAGACAGAACTGCAAGGAGATCCAACCAGTCCATTCTAAAGGAGACCAACCCTGGGATTTCTTTGGAAGGAATGATGCTAAAGCTGAAACTCCAATATTTTGGCCAATTGATGAGAAAAGTTGACTCATTGGAAAAGACTCTGATGCTGGGAGGAATTCGGGGCAAGAGGAGAAGGGAACGACTGAGATGGCTGGATGGCATCACCGACTCGATGGACATGAGTTTGAGTAAACTCCGGGAGTTGGTGATGAACAGGGAGGCCTGGTATGCTGCAATTCATGGGGTCGCAGAGTTGGACATGACTGAGCGACTGAACTGAACAGCATACCTGAGCACTTGACAATGAAGGTATCTGTTGTCTGCTCCATGAAGAAAAGGTCTTGTCTGTTTTATATCTTGCTCTGTCCCTAGGGCCTGGAAGAATATCTGGCATGTCACTTGTATTCAAGAAATATGCATAAAATATTTAAATGAGTACATAGTTGTGAATAAATAGCATCAAAATTTTATCTTTTATATGCTTAAAATATAAGAAATGTAGCCCTCAAAACATGCTGTTCATTCACTAAGTTGTGTCCAACTCTTTGCTACCCCTGCAGCACGCCAAGCTTCCCTGTCCTTCACTACATTCTGGAGTTTACTCAAATGTATGTCCATTGAGTCATGATGCTATCTACCTATCTCATCTTCTGCCATAACCTTTTCCATTTGCCTTCAGTCTGTCCCAGCATCAGGGTATTTTCCAATGAGTCAGCTCTTCTCATCAGGTGGTCAAAGTACTGGAGCTTCAGCACTAGTTCTGCCAGTGAATATTCAGGACTGATTTCCTTTAGGATTGACTGGTTTGATCTCCTTGCAGTCCAATGGAGTCAAGAGTCTTCTCATGAACCACAATTAAAAAGCATCAATTCTTTAGTGCTCAGCTTTCTTTATAGTCCAATTCTCATATCTATACATGACTACTGGAAAAACCACAACCTTGACTATACACACCTTTGTCAGCAAAGTGAGGTCTCTGCTTTTTAATATGGTGTTTATGTTAGTCATGACTTTTCTTCCAATGAGTAAGCATCTTCACCATCCACAGTGATTTTGGAGCCCAAGAAGAGAACATCTGTCACTGCCTCTAATTTTCCCCCCATCTATTTGCTAAGAAGTGAAGGGACCTGATGTCATGGTCTCAGTTTTTTGAATTTTGAGTTTTAAACCAGCTTTTTCACTTTCCTCTTTGATCCTCATCAAGATGCTCTTTTAGTTCCTCTTTGTTTTCTGCCATTAGAGAGGCATCATTTCCATATCTAACGTTGTTCATATTTCTCCTGGAAATCTTGATTTCAGCTTGTGATTCATCCAGCCCAGATTTTCTCATGATGTACTCTAAATATAAGTTAAATAAGCAGGGTGACAGTATACAGCCTTGCCATACCTCTTTTGCAATTTTGAACCAGTCACTTGCTCCATGTAAGGTTCTAATTGTTGCTTCTTGATCCACATACAGGTTCTTCATGAGAAAGGTAAGGTGACCTAATAGTCTCATCTCTTTAAGTAATTTCCACAGTTATTGTGATCAACACAATCAAAGGCTTTTACACAGTCAAAGAAGCAGAAATAGATGTTTGTTTGTTTGTTTTTTTCCTGAAATTCCCTTGCTTTCTCTATGATCCAATGGATGTTGATAATTTGATCTCTGATTCTTCTTCCTTATCTAAATCCAGCTTGTACATCTCAAAGTTCTCGGTTCAGATACTGCTGAAGGCTAACTTGGAGAATTTTGAGCATAACCTTACTAGTTCAGTTCAGTCGCTCAGTTGTGTCCGACTCTTTGCGACCCCATGAATCGCAGCACGCAAGGCCTCCTTGTTCATTACCATCTCTCGGAGTTCACTCAGACTCATGTCCATCGAGTCAGTGATGCCATCCAGCCATCTCATCCTTGGTCGTCCGCTTCTGCTCCTGCCTGCAATCCCTCCCAGCATCAGAGTCTTTTCCAATGAGTCAACTCTTCACATGAGGTGGCCAAAGTACTGGAGTTTCAGCTTTAGCATCATTCTTTCCAAAGAAATCCCAGGGTTGATCTCCTTCCGAATGGACTAGTTGGCTCTCCTTGCAGTCCAAGGGACTCTCAAGAGTCTTTTCCAACACCACAGCTCAAAAGCATCAATTCTCTGGCGTTCAGCCTTCTTCACAGTCCAACTATCACATCCATACATGACCACAGGAAGAACCATAGCCTTGACTAAATGGACCTTAGTTGGCAAAGTAATGTCTCTGCTCTTGAAGATGCTATCTAGGTTAATCACAATTTTTCTTCCAAGGGTAAGCGTCTTCTAATTTCATGGCTGCAGTCACCATCTGCAGTGATTTTGGAGCCCTCAAAAATAAAGTGTGACACTGTTTCCACTGTTTCCCCATCTATTTCCCATGAAGTGATGGGACCAGATGCCATGATCTTCGTTTTCTGAATGTTGAGCTTTAAGTCAACTTTTTCACTCTCCTCTTTCACTTTCATCAAGAGGCTTTTTAGCTCCTTTTCACTTTCTGCCATAAGGGTGGTGTCATCTACATATCTGAGGTTATTGATATTTCTCCCAGCAATCTTGATTCCAGCTTGTGTTTCTTCGAGTCCAGCTTTTCTCATGATGCACTCTGCATAGAAGTTAAATAAGCAGGGTGACAATATACAACCTTGACGTACTGCTTTTCCTATTTCAGACAAGTCTATTCTTCCATGTCCAGTTCTAATCATTATTTCCTGACCTGCATACAGATTTCTCAAGAGGCAGGTTAGGTGGTCTGGTATTCCCATCTCTTTCAGAATTTTCCACAGTTTATTGTGATCCACACAGTCAAAGGCTTTGGCATAGTCAACAAAGCAGAAATAGATGTTTTTCTGGAACTCTCTTGCTTTTTCAATGATCCAGTGGATGTTGGCAACTTGATCTCTGGTTCCTCTGCCTTTTCTAAAACCAGATTGAACATTTGGGAGTTCACGGTTCATGTATTGCTGAAGCCTGGCTTGGAGAATTTTGAGTATTACTTTACTAGCATGTGAGACGAGTGCAACTGTCTGATAGTTTTAACATTCTTTGGCATTGCCATTCTTTGGGATTGAAATGAAAACTGACCTTTTCAAGTATGGTGGCCACTGCTAAGTTTTCCAAATTTGTTGGCCTATTGAGTGCAGCGCTTTCATAGCATCATCTTTTAGGACTTGAAATAGCTCAACTGGAATTCCATCACCTCCACTAGCTTTATTTGCAGTAATGGTTTCTAAGGCTCACTTGACTTCACTCTCCAGGATGGCTCTAGGTGAGTGACCATACCATTGTAGTTATCCCAGTCATTAATACCTTTGAGTTATGCAAGCCCCAAAATGTAACACTGTGCAGCAATAATCTGAAGATAATAATGAGCAAACTGACATCAGGGAATGATTACAGATCCTAGCAGGGATTCAGTGGATATCAAGACCAGTCAGATGTTATAACATAAGGATATCAGTTCCTAGAAGCTTGGCAGATAAAGAAATGCCTATCATACACTTTGCTTCAACATTTTACATTGGGTATATTAAAAAGAAGATTAATATAAAATATTACCACAACAGAATTTCTAAAAAAAAAAAAAATCTTCCTCAGAATTTTAGCTTAGACTAAGGTTAGGACAGCTCTTCACATGAAATTTGCCCTTTATACACAGTAGTGTTTTTTCTAATCCAAGATAAGTACATTATTAAAAAAGATTTTTTTTATCCTATTCCATCTGCAATTTGATGAGTAAAGATTATTTTTAATCTGACTTCACTTTATCATTCTTTTTCTAAGAATTCCATCACCTCCACTAGCTTTGTTTGTATTAATATAATTAAGGAAGAAATCCCTGAGTCCCCAAGAAGAATTGACTTCTATCCCTCTGCTCTGTTTCCCTGATGACGACAAATACGAATAAGATTGTGAGTGTAATGAAGAAATAAACATAGAAACATAGTCTTGTGTTATTTTTTTAAAAATTATAAAACAGTATAAAGAACTCTCCTTCCCCCACTCTTGAGTCCCATTTCCTCCCTACTCCCATGCACACATACAGGTCTGTCCACAACCCAAAGCCTGTGAAGTTTAAGAACCTTTCTGGGTACTTCTGATACTCTCTTGCCATGATTGGAGAGAATGGCTTCTAGAATGGAAAACAAAGAGGAAACAAAAGGGATGAGTTGAACAGACCAAATTTGTATAGTTCCTCTGTCTAGATCATCAGACAGAGGGAAGATCAGACAAGGAATTTAAGGAGTTTGTCATGGTGCTGTTGCCTGGAAGCCACTACATTAATCTCTACCTGTGTGTGCTGGTCAGTGCTGTCAGTTCAGTCATGTCTGACTCTGTGTGACCCTATGGACTGTAGCCTGCCAGGCTCTTCTGTCCATGGAGTTTTCCAGGCAAGAATATTGGAGTGGGTTGCCCTGGCCTTCCCCATGCAGGGATCAAACCTGCTTCTCTGGTAACTCCTGCATTGGCAGGTGTGTTCATTACCACTAGCACCATCTGGCAGATTCTTTACCATCTGAGCCACCAGGAAAGTCCAATCTCCATGTAATCTCTCATAAATAAATACATAAACCTCTCAGTCTTTGGGATTATCACTCTTTAGTGAAGCTGCAGCCTCAGGGTTAGCAACAGTTAGCAAAAGTCAAAGCCCCCAGACCCACATATGCTGTGTGGAGCTCTGACCCCAGCAGAACTACATCCCCGCCTTGGGTCCATGTTGACCATTTGGACTAGACAAGAGGATGCTTTACTGGAGAAACAGGAACTCTCATACATTTTGGACAATTTAGCAATATCTCCTCAAATGTAAAATATGTTGCTAAGCCCGGGAATTCCACTTCTGGAAATTTATTTTGTAGTTAGAGTCACCCTTGATGGTGACTGAGATGAGTGGGGCAGCCTAGCTGGGTGAGGAGAAGTGGGTAACTTCAAGAGTTCTTAGAATGTGAAAAAAATTCCCAAATAGGTTTCTTTCTTGAATGACTCACAGTTCAAATGGAATTCATTAAAAGTTAAATACAACAAAATTTGCTTTGTTTAATGTTATGAATGTTAATCTATTATTTATTTTCCTCCCTTTCACTTAAATATTTATAAATGCTTGGTGAAAAATAAAGTGTTTCAACTCCACACAGCATATGTGGGTCATGGAAATTTATTTTGTAGTTAGAGTCACCCTTGATGGTGACTGAGATGAGTGGGGCAGCCTAGCTGGGTGAGGAGAAGTGGGTAACTTCAAGAGTTCTTAGAATGTGAAAAAAATTCCCAAATAGGTTTCTTTCTTGAATGACTCACAGTTCAAATGGAATTCATTAAAAGTTAAATACAACAAAATTTGCTTTGTTTAATGTTATGAATGTTAATCTATTATTTATTTTCCTCCCTTTCACTTAAATATTTATAAATGCTTGGTGAAAAATAAAGTGTTTCAACTCCACACAGACCTTTAAGTTAATTTTCTATTTTATGGATTTTTATGAATTACTTATTAGTGTGGATTATGTGTACAGAAAGCAAACCAACATAACTTTAAATTTGTCTCAAATTATTTGGTGAATCATCAGATAAGCATCCACTTAAGTAATCCATATATGTCTAAAAAATGTTTATGCAGAACTAATGGAATGAGGAAAGTCCTTCTTATAATGTTGACTAAAACACTGTTTCCAAAGTTAACCTGTAGGGAAAATAAACCTTTCAAAAATGTAACAAGAGTTCACCAAGAACACAAAATCTGTATTATGTAACTATTTTAAAGGATAGATGGAAATGAAATATCTGTGATATTCATGCTAAAAATTCAATGTCTATACATGAATTACAGGAACAATCACTACTATCATAAACCTTGTTCAACCCTAGGTGCACAAAAAGGTTTTGAATCTGTAATACCATTCAAGGCATAATAACCACTGAAAGAAATTTATTGAGTGCCTGCTGTTTGCCAAGCAGCATGTTATGGGCTGTTATGATGTGCCTTAATTGGTAGCTAAGATCAGTTTAATGCTTAAAAATGTGCTTTGGTGAATGTTATCAGCCCTTATTGGAAAATTTTCCCTTTTTCCCTCTCAGGGAGTTTAACTGCTTGATTTAAAGTATGTAGAGTCATCTCGTGCACGCATACACACACACACACACACACACACACACACACACACTACAATTATATACACATACAGAGATAAGAAAACACTGTGCCTATTAAGGGAAAATCAACTTTTTTTTTTTTCTAAATATCATTGTTAGCAACAACTGAGAGATTAGGTGTCTCATTGCCTTAGTTTCCAATCACAGTTCAATCCTTAAAAAGCTGTAGTTCTTCACAAGTTATTTCACTTCTCTGAATTTAAATGTTCTGCTCTGTAAAATGACAGTGGAAGGCAAAAGCAGAAGACTGGAGGGTAGAAATAGGTGAGGAGGTCAGCTGATGCTCCTGTTTTTCTGCTTTGTTGTGTCTGTTTTTCTTTCCTTCTAATGATCTTTGTCAGATATCAAGGTTTCTCCCTGGCCCTACCTATCACTAGGTAGCTTTTCTATCATGAAATAGCTTCTCTTCTTGACCCTGGACCTCCACTATCTTCCACTGTCTCTCCATCCTCTAGAGGTGGTTGGCTCCCTGCTAGTCCTAGTTATTAGGTTTTATCACTATCTCCTGTTTTTGTGGTTGTTATTTCTGAGCTCTTTTAACCACTTGCATAACTTTTTCTATGTATTAAAATCAGATTGTTGTAAGACCTACAGTAGTTTCTTTTTTTTTAATTGTATATACCCTGAATGATAAAGTGACTGTCTACTTCATAAGAGAAATGGAGCTAAAGGATTTAAAAGCTCAGCAGTTTGCAGGGCACAGGTGAAATTGGCAATAAATATTTGCTCTAAGTAAAGAAGTGAAAGATAGAGGTACAACTCTTTTGTCATTGACTTCAGAGCAAAATGAACCAGCAGTTTACAAGGGTGAACATATGCAAGATTATTCAACAAATGTTTGCTAATCATATACTCCCTAGGCCAGAAATGTGTCTTGGTGCTGAAATGAGACAGTGAGGAAAGAAGCAAAATACAGTTTCTTGACTAAAGAATTTACATTCTTTCTTCATGAGGAAGAACATATAATAAAAGGAGAAAGTGAAATGCAGTATTTAAGATGCTGATAACTCCTAAAGAGTTTGAAGGCAAGTTAGGAGTGCTGGTGTTCAGGGAGATCGCCTCTGAAACTTGGTCAACTGAACAGGCCCAGAGACAAGTGGGAGAGAGGCCTCAGTGTCTATGGACCTTGCTCTTCTACAGAGATAAGAGCCCAGTGAGGTTTCTTATCTGAGAGAAGTGTGGAGTTTTCAAGGAATACCAGGAGGCTCTAGAGGAGAGAGTAACCAGAGCAATGAGAGAGATAAGAGAGCAAAAGAGGAAGACTGAAGGGGTGGGCTAGTGGGGTACCCACTATGTGGAGTGTCACAGGCAGTGGCAGGGTTTTAGGTTTTAATCTGAGAACAGGAGCTCTCGGATAGCTACCAGCAAAAGTGTCATGTTATTTGATCTATGTTTCAATAAGATCAGTTTGACTGCTGGGTGGAAAATGGCTTTAAGGAAACAGTGTGAGAAACAAGGAGAATTTTATAACAATCCAAGTCCCCAGTGGCCGCCTGGACATCAACAATGACTGCAAGTAGTGATAGTCACATAATAGATCTCAAAAGTAAGTGTTGATGGACTGGATGTGGGGTGTGAAAGGAGTCTTTGGGTGCTGCACTCCTTGAGTGAAAATTGAGAAGTAAAATTTAAAAGAAAAAGAAACATGCCCTCATAAGTGGTTATTATGCTTATAAGTGAAGGAAAAAATAGTTACTGTGCTGTGAGCCATCAACTGGCTAAAACACTCCTTCTCAATGGAATGAATAAGGGGGTGGCACAAGAATGCCTCTCAGCTTATAACTGAACAGCCAGCAGAATGAGGTACTTCCCAACACTGAAGCCAACAGTGGCACAGACAAGATTAAAGTCATTTGATAGTAGTGCTGATTATGATACTACACTATCTGGTTGCACAGCTTAGAGTGTAAGCATCCTACAAAACTCATTCTTTTCCAGAATTTCTGTGAGCTACCAGTGTGAATTTGGAAAATTCTAGGCTTTTAGATACAAGCTGTTATGTTTGTGGGTATTAGTATTCCTAATCTCACTAATTTTTGCATTAAGTTTTTTCTTCAATATTAATATGCACATTTTTCTCATTTACTCATTTATATTCATTGCCAATTGTTTCATTCAATACTCAACAATTGTGGTGTATGTTTCACTTTTTTTCTGGGATTTAATGTAGGAGCAGAAAATTTTGTTGCCACCTGTTCTTTTCTGCTTTGTTCTTTTCTTTTGATTTTTTTCTAAAACTTTAGATTTCCCTCCCTCCTCTTTGTACCATTAATCAATAAAAACATATACAGGTATGCCAAGCTGTATCAACATTAAATGAATACATTTTAAGGTGTAGTTATAAATCACTGGATACATTTTTGAAATAGTCAATTTATCATGATTAGTAATATATATTTTAGTTATATTTAGAAAGCAAGACAGATATGGATTTTGCAAGCCTAATATATATTCCCCCTAATTTCCTACTTATAGAACCTCAGTATGGTCAATGAGCCTAAGTCCAGAATTACACTCATGGACTCATGATGATAATTTTCCTTAATTTTTGCAACCTTCATCCATTAAAGTTTGGCAATATGAACCATTCCCTATATTAATATTTAGACGAAAACTTCTGGAGACGTTTCTGTGAAAAAGCACAAATGTGCTAGTCATCCTTCCTGTTTCTATTTGTTTTGTCTTGACTATGGATGGAATAAATAAAGTAACGGCCGATATCTTGAAACATGAAATGGAAAGCATAGGAGAAAGGTCAGAGGAAAAGGGAAACTCTGACCCTGCTGATAACACTGCATCTAAAACATTCAAAACCTATTTGCTAAGTTTTGCTGAATGAAAAAAAAAATTAATGTTAGCCCATATTACATAGACAAATGTTAGTTCTAGTGGAAATCTGTCTAAATAATTCAGAGTATTTCCAACCCATTGTCAGTTCAGTTCAGTCGCTCAGTCCTGTCCAACTCTTGTGACACTATGGACTGTAGCATGCCAGGCCTCCCTGTCTATCACCAACTCCTGGAGTTTACTCAAACTCATGTCCATTGAGTAAGTGATGCAAACCAATCATCTCATCCTCTGTTGTCCCCTTCTCCTCCAACCTTCAGTCTTTCCTAGCAACAGGGTCTTTTCAAATGAGTCAGTTCTTCCCATCAAATAGCCAGACTATTGGAGTTTTGGCTTCTGCATCAGTCCTTCCAATGAATATTCAGGATTGATTTCTTTTAGGATGGACTGGTTGGATCTCCTTGAAGTCCAACAGACTCTCAAGAGTCTTGTCCAACACCACAGTTCAAAAGCATCAATTCTTCGGTGCTCAGCTTTCTTTATAGTCCAACTCTCACATCCATATATGACTACTGGAAAAATCATAGCTTTGACTAGATAGACCTTTGTTGGCAAAGTAATGTCTCTGCTTTTTAATATGCTGTCTAGGTTGGTCATAACTTCTTCCAAGAAGCAAACATCTTTAAATTTCACGGCTGCAGTCACCATCTGCAGTGATTTTGGACCCCCCCCCCCAAAATTAAAGTCTGGTAATTTTCCATCCACTGAACGGCCTGCACCTCTGTTCCTTGGCTATACATCCCCAGCTATCTTTGCTATAGTCAGGACTGAACCTGATCTCTCTCCCCTAATACAATAATCTTGACACCTATCATGACAATCCTGAATAAAAGTCCTTCTTAAGGATTTAACAAGTATCAGAATTTTTTGTTTTTAATAGAACTACTAAAGTATTAGTTAACTTTTGAAGTAGAACTACTCAGTACAACCTACACATTTTTTTCTTCCCAATTACAATTCACTCTCATAAAGATAAGCCTGCTGGTGGACATCTTTTTCATACAACAACATTCCATGTATTTGCCTAGGAATTTGAGTTGGAAATTTTATTTATTTAATGTGTATAAAGTTAAATAAGATTGAAATGCTGGAAATATATCCAATAAAATATAAAACTGTCAAAACCAGTTATCTTTATTCTGTTTCAAAGTGAAAAGAAAGTGAAAGTGAAACTGAAAGTCATGTCTGACTGTTTGTGACCTTATAGACTACACAGTCCACAGAATTCTCCAGGCCAGAATACTGGAGTGGGTAGCCTTTCCCTTCTCCAGGGGATCTTCCCAACCCAGGAATTGAACTGCGGTCTCCTGCATTGCAGATAGATTCTTTGCCAGCTACGCCACAAGAAAAGCCCTGCCACAAAGTATCAGCTTCAAAACAGCATCATCCTTGATAAAAATCATGAGCTAAAATAGTCATCCTTTACTGGAAAAGAACAACTAAAGTATTATTAATAGCAAGGTAGAAGTATATTTATGCTAACTTTAAATGATATAGAGTGACAAAGTTTGAAAATAATATTTATTGTTTTAAAAATTCCATTTGTTAACAAAATAGCTTATCATAACTACCCACTGTCCATCCCAATAGTCAGAGCAACATCATGCAGTTAATATCTGCACTATTTCACTCTCTTAAAAGTAAATTGTTGAGTCTTAAGTTTTTAAATGTTTGAGTGTTTAAAATTTAAGAGCACATAAAAATCTTAGAAAAGGACATTCATTAATAAAATATTCAAAATATGGTGAAATATGCATGATGATTTAATATATGCAAATTGACAAGTGATACGAACAGTAAATTTGAATAGAGGAAAAATGTACATAAATGAATGATATTTCAGAATCTAAGCAAATTGGTGACTGCATTATGTACTTGTCCCCAAGGTAAATGAAATATTAATTAGAAAACATTTTTTGTCCATTAAAGGACCAATAATAGGACATGAAGGAAAATTATCAGTTTGCTCCTTTTTCCTTATCTTCAAAACTGTGTTCACATATTGTTATCTAAATGTTTTAGTATCATTTTTCAGCAAACTGCTGCTCTTATATTGATCTGATTATATGCCTAATTTTATTTAAAAAATCATGAAATTATGCCTAATCCTTGAGAATTTGGTGGTGCAATTTCTCTATTTATTCATACTTATCCTTAAAAGTCATTGCAGTTAATATTACTAGAAATTCTTTCATAGGATGAACATGCTTTCCATGTGAATTTTTTGAGATAAGGCAGTCAGTAACTCTCAGTTGATATGAAATAGAAATAAAGATATTTATTTCCTTTTTAACATGCC
>SJYC01137041.1:0-19253 GCA_006408675.1 Madoqua kirkii
AGGCAGTTTATCTATATTTACAAAGCATTACTCTTCAGTTGTCATATAGTTGCTTCTTATTCTAATACAAATTCTATTTTCAAATGACCTAAAGATTATATCACATTTTGTATTTGACTAAATTATTTTTATTGGCTTACTTCTAAATGAGTCATTTATATATTCAAAGCAATTACTTAGGCTCAAAACTAACTTAAGAAATATAAAATAGAATTAGGTCATTGGTGATGTATCTTTCAATATCTCATAAGTTGATGTATGTAAGTAGCTGATAAATCCTTTTGATTCATTTCCACCAATTAATAACTGAATTATACACATCCTAAGGTAGATTTAAAAATATGAAAAGAATAGTATGTCACCTTTAAAGCATACTGGACTTCCCTGATGGCTCAGAGGTTAAAGCATCTGCCTTCAATGCAGGAGACCTGGGTTCTCTTCTAAATGAGTCATTTATATATTCAAAGCAATTACTTAGGCTCAAAACTAACTTAAGAAATATAAAATAGAATTAGGTCATTGGTGATGTATCTTTCAATATCTCATAAGTTGATGTATGTAAGTAGCTGATAAATCCTTTTGATTCATTTCCACCAATTAATAACTGAATTATACACATCCTAAGGTAGATTTAAAAATATGAAAAGAATAGTATGTCACCTTTAAAGCATACTGGACTTCCCTGATGGCTCAGAGGTTAAAGCATCTGCCTTCAATGCAGGAGACCTGGGTTCGATCCCTGGGTCAGGAAGAGCCCCTGGAGAAGGAAATGGCAACCCACTCCAGTATTCTTGCCTGGAGAATCCCATGGATGGAGGAGCCTGGTAGGCTACAGTCCATGGGGTTGCAAAGAGTCGGACATGACTGAGCGACTTTACTTTCACTCTAAAGGGTACTATATCAGTGAACCACTGGAAAAATTGCAGCAGGGTACATAAGACAGAAAAATTATAAACTATATATTCTGAATTCTTCCAAGCAATTAGTTCATGGAGTATAGGACTGCAAACAGTCCCTGCCAAAAACACAGTCACTAAATAGAGATCATAGATAAGAAGCCTAAAGAAGTAATCAGACAAGACTTAGGGATATTCTGTCTTTTGGAATGCATACTGAACTTTGGAGTTAAAGGACAGACACTTTTCATTTCCTTTCTACTCTGTCTTCTTAATACATATCCTTATTATTTTGCGGACACTTAGCAAATCAAAACTCACATTTATCAGCCTTCTTGTACTTTGCTGAAAATATCTCAAAACAATGCAACTAACTTCTGGACAATAGTATATGAGCAGAAGTATATGCAACATGCAACTGGTGTCCTTAAGAGAAGTATATGTCCTTTGTCTCTGTTACTATTGTAAAGAACCCATAGTCTGTTTTAAGTTATCTCATACGTGAAGAGGACATGAACTTGGGTGAACTCCAGGAGACAGTGAAGGACAGGGAGGTCCAGCATGCAGTCCATGGGGTCACAAAGAGTTGCGCGTGACTTGGCAACTGAACAACATACATGAAGAGAAAGAGACCAGTCTAAAGACATAAAAGCAACAAGACAAACCAATACCATAGAGCTATTCTAACATCACTAAACTTTGCAAATTTTTACATGAAGCCACTCATTTTTCATGGAATGTAAGATGTCATTAACTATTGTTTTATGTGTCACTACAAAACATTTTAGAAGTGTTTCCAGGGCTTCCCTGGTCCAGTTGTTAAGAGTTTGCCTGCAATAAGGAGACATCAAATTCTATCCCTGGTACAGGAGGATCCCACATGCCACAGGGCAACTAAGCCCGCTGTCCACTACTGAGCTTCCACTCCAAAGCCCGTGTTCCATGAGAGAAGCCACCACAAAGAGAAGTTCATACACCTCACTGCAACTAGAGAAACCCTGTGCATAGCAATGAAGACTCAGAACAGACAAAAATAAAAATAAACAAATAAATATTTTTAAAAGAAGTGTTTCCAGTTAAACTCTGGCCCATTAGTAAATATTTTCAATTCAGTGGTAGTGTTTTACATACTATTGATTTCAGTTTTCTGATAAATTCATATAAAATGTCTCTTTCAAATTCCTGCCTCAATTTAATATTCCTCAATTTAGTTTGCATATTAACAAAATGCTCTACATTTGTTTTCATAGCTAAAGAGCTTTTAGGAGTAAAACAGTTTAGAACACTGTCCAATATCCTACCTTTAATTGGAAATTCTGCTACTGATTTTTTAATTAAAATACAAAGTGAAATATGCACATATAAAGAACACAAACCTTAAACATATTGCATAATACCTTTTTACAATGTAAAATACCAGTGTCATCACAGTTCAGATAAATATATATTGAAGAATACTGAAATCCAGAAGTTTCCAAGTCTCCAATGTGAACCCTACCAGTCGTTACTATAGGCAGTCACTACTCTTTTACCTTCATGAGCCAGGTTTGTCTGATACTGAATTTCATATAAATGGTAACAGTTTCAGTCTAGTTTCAAAGACACAACCAGCAGTGGGAGTGGTGCTGTGGGCTCCTGGTCTCATTCCTGGCTGCAGCAATAGTAACGACCTCAGCACATTAGTGTTTTCAGAAACTACACTGAGTTTAGAGTCCAAGGTTACTGCTTAAGAGCAGCTGCACTCCAGCCAGGCCATGGTTGGTGTGGAATTGTGGGGACTAGGGTCCATCACCTTCCCCTGCTTGGTCTTTCATTGAAGGGTGATGATGACTTCCTTTAGTTATTCATCATCTGGAACAATTTCATAGGTACTTTTTGCTCTTTGACCCTTCTTAACAACTGTGTTACCAGACCTCACCCTACTCCCATTATACTGTTTATCCTTGGAAAACTTCAAGTAATTTGTTTCCTGGACTGGTATACAAACTATTTTTCAATCATTGGTACAAAACTATTGGGTCATCCTTCATTTGTACAGTAATCCAAATACCTCTTCTAAGATTCTACAGTCTTAATACTGTTTTCTCTTTACCATAATTTTCTCACTCCTTCATACATACGTGTATATATGTGTGTGTACGTATATATGTGTGCATATATGCTATATAATTTATAATATGTATGTAATGCTATATACCACACACATGTATTTGTCTATGTTAAGTAAAAGTGAAAGTGGAAACACAACAATACAGTATAGATAAATAACTAGGTCTTCCACACAGAAAATATTTTAAAACACCAATTTTTTTTTCTATCTCCAGTATTAATCCCATATTTAATGTAACACTTATCAGAGTTATAACTCTGATCTGTGAGCATCCACTTAGTTTCATAACTAGGACCTGACATGAAGCACTGGTGTTAAGGATTTATCCCATATTTCTATCTCTCTCATTGCCATGTCTGCCTTTGTAATCTGGTTAAAAATCACATTTTTGCTCTAGAGTAGAGCAAGTTGCTTAAGTCATAGTCCTTTTCTGTTAGTCTTATTTTTAATATTTACTAAATAAATGTCCCTTTCAGTGCATACATCAAATAGCTGTGACCCAACTGATATAATGGGTTGAGATCCATGCTCTATCCTTACAGTGCTGTTCTTTTTATAGCTAACTGGGACATGTCCTATCATGTTCTGATATCCTTAATTTTAACCAAGTGGTAAAAATATTAATTTCTTCTTTTATTATCATTTTAAATATTCATCCACTTTGCCAACTTCATATTTTTAAACTAATCTCAAATCTTCTCACAATGCTCAAAATTCTCTGAAAGCCTCATGAAAGCAAAATATCTTAATCATATTATATATCATTTTAATAAGTATACAAAACTTTATATATTAATGGATTGCTATAGACCTTTTGCAAATGACATGCCAAAATATTCATTTCTTTTAAATAAAACAGCTATAATTTTTATTAAAATATTTTCATACATATTTCATACAAAATATTTTCATTTTCATACATATTTCCTATGTAAAAATAGCAAAAATATTTTTAATCATGGAAAATGTTAACTTAGAATTGTGTAAATACATATTTTACTTGTTCATGTAATTTCTACAAATAAAAAAATAAAATTTTGTTCTCTGATAGAAGGGTGTTCATATGTCCTAATTTGCCTTAACAGTCGAAAGCGTGCAATGGGTAATATATCAAACAACTATCTCATAACATTTAATTCTGAGGAGGTGATTACCACTCACAGTAAGTACAAGTGGAAAGCAGCAGTACTCAGGATTCTAAATGGCAATATAGGGTGGCCAAGCATCAAAACACAACAAATAAGGGTTAAATGAGAGTGGACTATATATGAACAGAATGTGTTAAATCAAAGTGAAGAAGCAATCAGTCCTAGGGAATTGCTTAAATAATGGAATATGCCATCACAGGGAGCTCAGCTGGTAAAGAATCTGCCTTTAATGCAAGAGACCCCAGTTCCATTTCTGGGTCAGGATAATCCCCTGGAAAAGGGATAGGCTATCCACACCAGTATTCTTGGGCTTCCCTGGTGGCTCAGGCAGTAAAGAATCCACCTGCAATGCGGGAGACCTGGGGTCAACCCCACGGCTGGGAGGATCCCCTGGAGGAGGGCATGGTAACTCACTCCAGTATTCTTGCCTGGAGAATCCCCATGGATAGAGGACACTGGTGGGCTATAGTCCATGGGGTCACAAAGAGCTGGATATGACTGAGCAACTAAGCACAAACACATGCATACACAGACAGTGATACTAATTTTGCTTAAGTAAAATGAGTGAAGTCGTTCAGCCGCGTCCGACTCTGTGACCCCATGGACTGTAGCCTATCAGGTTCCTCCGTCCATGGGATTTTCCAGACAAGAGTGCTGGAGTGGATTGCCATTTCCTTCTCCAGAGTTTTGTTTATATATTTCTAACATTTCTTGGTAGGACTGGCATTCTGGTTAAGAAAAGCTATTCTTATTTTTGTAGATAATTTATTATTTTTCTCTCCAAACATCTCAGTTCAAATTATAAGCAGTTAAACAAAACTAAATTAATAAATTATTGATCACTTTAAAAATTACAGAAAAAAATTGTAAACTTAATATAAAAATCTTTTTTAGCCCTGTGTTTGTCTGTAAGTAATTTCCCAATAGATTTATCATGCACAGTTACGTTGAATGGAAATGAAAGCTGTTGGAATTTAAAAAGTGAGTTTGTTTTTAATTATGCTGTGAGTGATGCCTTGAAGCATGTTTACTGGATATTTTATCTATTGTTTAATATTGTGTCCCATGAATTACTTATAAACTAGAGAGATCAATATCTTTTAAAGTTCTGCAAATAATTTTATTATTCAGCTAGGAATTGTCTTGTTCATTTGCCAACATTATTATATTCTATGAAAAGTAAATAGCAAAAATAATTTCCAGCTGCTATGCATATGGAATTCTTACTCTTCAACCATCTCAAATTGACTAAATTTACTGAATCACTTTCCTTAGATTTTATCATATGTGTTAGAAATGAGTATTCTAGTACAAAAATAAATAGGGTCCATCCCCCAGTCCTCCTAAATATTAAGTAAAAGTCTCATGAATCTATGAATTTCAGAGGTATTTAGTGCCTAATTCCAAAATTTTATTTCCTCCAGGAAGCATCCCACATAAACAGAATAGTAGAAATCTCACTGCTCTGACTGTGCAAGGTTGTCAGTGATAATTGGTTTCATAAAGAAAACTACTTGCCAGGCATTAGCTGAATCAGACATTACTTTTGTTTACTGAGTTTTATGCAGGGAACCAAATACCAGGGACTTAGAGACATTTACTAAAATGGTGAACTTAAATCTAAATCAAACACAAGATTTACACATTTTTAGTGAAAAAACTGAAAAAGATGTTACAAAAATTATTTGAAAACATTCCATCAGAATGTTTTAGATGGCATAAATGGGTAGAATCACACAAACAAATTTTGCCAAAATTCTTGAAGCAGTTTTAAACCACTGCAAGGAGATGAGCAAGGCAAATACCTCAAAGTTGAGGTCAAAGATAAGACAAAGTAAGGTTGCTACCAATGAAATGTAAATCTACAATCATTTTCAATAAGTATTTATCATTCCAGCCAAAAAGTGATACATATATAACAATATTATTTACATGTGTTACAATTTTTTTTATTTGGGTACAAAAAATAGGAACCTAAAATATAGAACTCAGCCTGGTGAAAATAGATATATAATTTAGCTTCCAATATGCCATAACCTGGAAGTTAAGGATTTGAAATGTAACTATACAATGTAGACTCATGACACCAATCAGTCACTTAGTTAAAATAAATGAGAACTTTTATTAAAATTAAGAGCTAAATAACTTATTTTAATGATGCACATTTATTTCAGATGCTTGGACCTGAAATTATACTCTTCAAGACCTGTCAGGAAGAAGAAAATACACGAAACTTTTCTTACAAGTGTATTTAGTATAAGTGAAGCATAGAGGACCCCGGGAGACCCTTCTAAAAACCCCCCTGTTGCCCAGTTCTTGTTCATAGGAAAAATAATCTTTGCTTTCCTAGGTCTTTCCAGAGCTTTAAAGAGAAGGCACAGGCAATTACTAATTAAGGAATAGAGTGAAGGCAGTAACAAAGGAAAAGCAAACAGTAGAGCAATAAAGCAAACCAAGTTCCTCCTCAAGAGATATGCAGAACAACATGCTTTTGAGTTCTTTGAGGATCAAGGCCCCTGTCTGAACACCAGAGTCCTAGGACATCACCCTGCTACTTCACCACCTACCTGTCACCACTTATTCCAAACCGTGCCTTTAAAAACTCTTCCCTGAAAACCACACACAGTTTGCTGAGCACAAGCTACCATTCTTGCTTTATTTTCCTTCGTCACAACCCAGTGTCAGTAAATTGTCTTTGCTTCCTAGTGGGCAAGTAGACTCAGACTCACTTCAATATCATAAATATAACCACTGGTTCTGAAAGTTGGCTTCATATATCTTCCCCTCATTATAGGCTAGCAGCATGGCACCGTCCTCTCCTACACCTTGTGAAGTGATAGTTTTTAGTATTTTTTTTTTTTTTTTTTTAGTGGAGGGTGCTGCTGCTGCTGCTGCTGCTGCTAAGTCGCTTCAGTCGTGTCCAACTCTGTGTGACCCCATAGACAGCAGTCCACCAGGCTCCCCGTCCCTGGGATTCTCCAGCCAAGAACATTGGAGTGGGTTGCCATTTCCTTTTCCAATGCATGAAAGTGAAAAGTGAAAGTGAAGTCGCTCAGTCGTGTCAGACACTTTGCGACCCCCATGGACTATTGCCTACCAGGCTCCTCCACCTCCATATTAGTGTTCTCTTCACATCTGAAAGGACTCACAAGACTATCATTGTCCTATATCAATTCTTTCTATTAGTGTTTATGCAAATACTACTTTTTTTTGCCAATACCAGAGATCAGATTGATCTGGTACTTATTTTCCCAAAATACCAGTGATTTTAATAAACAAATTGTTTTCTCATAAAAGGGCTATCCCTTTAAAAAAAAGTTTAATTTTACTTCAGTCCTATAGACTTCACAATTTAGCAATTCATACCATTAATCAATGTTTCATATTGCTATTGATGACCATTTTGTCTTGGACTCTCTTCTTAATAAGCAACTCTTTTTTAAGCTCTCCTAAATGAACAGAATTCTTTCTTTTTTTTTTGGCAATAGTTCGCATGTAAATTGCTTTGACTTAATTTTCTTTCAGATAAGAATGCCAATTCTCTTTTCACTGTTTAACCAGACAAATATTCTACAAATTTAATTCTTTAGATCTTGATTCTCTGATAATCTTTGAGTGGGAATTAAACTCTTACCAGTCTCTTTATTCCTATTTCATATTCTTTCACTCACATATTCAACAAAATTTGATAATTTGGTTGTTGAGTCCTATTATTCATCTTTATTCATTATGTCTTGAATATGTACACAAGTATTCTCAGTCAGACACATCTCTTAATAATGTGTCTTGGCTGCCCTTTGTCCCAGGCTTTATCCCTAGGTAAAAATGATGAGGTTCAAGTCATTTGTCCTAGTATCTGGCCAAACTCACCATAGACAAGAAATAAATAAAAAGAAAATTTCATCTTTGCTTGTAAACAGAGGAAGGCAGCTGCCCTCCTGCTTAAAGAAAGGGTCTGCTACTTATGCCAAAATTTTGTAATTAAAGGAAAATCTCTCAGACTTTCCTGGTATTCCAGTGCTTGGGAGTCTGCCTGCCAATGAAAGAGACATGTATTTGATCCCTGGTCCAGGAAGATCCCACATACTCAGAATAACTAAGCTTGTGAGCCACAACTACTGAAGCTGATGCACCAGAGGCTATGCTCTGCAACAAGAGGAGCCATGAAAGTGAGGAGCCATGAAAGTGAGAAGCCCCGGGCGCCACAGCTAGAGAAAGTTCTCTTGAAGCAAAAAAGACTCAGTCCAGTCAAAAAAAAATAAAAATAACAAAAAATAATACATATATATATATATATATATATATGTTTAACTTAAAAAATGTAAAATCTCTCTAGCAGCTTGAAGAGCCTACTTGTTAAGGCTTTTATAACCCATAGTTATCTCTGTTAGGTAGTTAGAATAGGAAAAAGGAGTCCAGAATACTGGTGGCTAAAAGACAAGGAAGGGAAAAGCCCACAAAAATAGAACAAAGGAAGTCCGAGGACCAGAGTGAGGACCTCAGGTAGAATAAATAGCACTCCTGGCTAGCCCAAATTACATAGGGCAGGCCCAGGGGAAGGAAAATCACATAAAAAGAAGAGCCAAAGGGCCAGGGGTCTCTCTCCCGTGCATGTGCACACTCTTTCTCTCTCTCTCTTCTCTTCTCTTCTCTTCAGGTCTTTTGGGTCAGCATGCCCTCATGCATCAAGGATTTACTTTCCTTTATTTTCTAAATAAAACTGAGCTGTAACACGGAGCTACAACACTGTCCAAGAACTGTGATGTGCCAAGGGCTTTAATGTCCATTGCTTCAAATTCTTGTTATGATGAGAGAGAACAAAGGAAATTACACACTCCCCTGGCATCTATGGTGCCATGACTCAGATTTAACCTGGCTGAAACAACCTCGGCACAGCCCTACAAGAGGCCAGCTCAGCAAAAGCTCTCTTGGTGGAAGTGTATGCAAAGAAAATCCAGCCCGGGGGAAGTGACAAGAAGCACAGCATGCTAGAAACCGGGACAGTAAAAAATGAACTCAGCAGAAAGTTCATGCAGCTCAGTCTGAGATTCTAGAAGACCTCCAATTAAGGTAGGAGGTCCTCCTCACTCCTATGGCTGGAGGGACATATCCTAACAAAATCTTAATTCCTTTATAATCTCTCATTTCTTGTTTCCTCGAACCCTCCATGAACAGGTGAGCATCAGTGGGTGCAACTGAAGGACTCTGGAGAAACTACTCCTCAATATGTCCCCAACGCACTATATGTTGAGCACCAGTAGCTGTTACCCAAGCTGGTGGGGGTTCTTCTGTCCTTAATCTTCTTTGTGTCACGGATCAGGCCAATGAAAACTGTGAGCACAGGTCAGGTATTTAGCAGATTTTCCAGGAGGTTATAAAGGGGATTTCTTGGCACGTTTTCCCCCACTCCTTTTTCCTCCTGTCCTTCAACTCCTCTCTCCCAGGACTTGAGCCTGGCCAAAACCAATGATGCCTGGCTTTAGGACCTAATGAAGCTCAGGCATTGATGTCTCACTGCAAAAATTCAGGGAGAGACACAGCAATAGGTAAAAGGTGGATTTGTTAGGATTCAGAGAGAAGCACACTCTGCAGGGTGTGGGCCATTGCAGAGAGCAAGGGCTTAGGCCATGGAGTGTAGTCTGGCTAGGTTTTCAAACTAGATGAATTCATATGCTAATGAGTGAGAGGATCATCCCAACCATTGGGGAACCACCCACTCCTCCATCTTTTGACAGTGCCTTGGAGCTGTCCTGCCACCTCTGGTGGTGTCATTTAGTTTACAGATTGGGGATTAAGGTTTACTTGAATTTGACTTGTCATCTTGGACCCAATTGTTTTAATCTGCTTATGTTATGCCCTTGTGCTATGTCATTCTTTCAAAAGTCGTGCCCTTCCCTCCTTCTCTCCTATTTCATAATCTTTTTCTGAGCCCTGTCCAGGCCCACAATGTTGCCTCTACAATTTTCTGAAGGGACAACCAGAAAATATCTGGCCCTCGGGAGTACTGTATAATATCCAATCCCTGTAGATATTCAGGTCTTCATCTTCTATGTTTCCTATAACATGTGCAACATCAGCATCTCTCAGTGAACCTGCTAGGGCAGTTAACAGGCACACAATGCCTACTGAATTCCATCTGTTGGCTTCCCTTCAAAGGCAATTGGGCTTCCAGGGATAATGTTTCCCACTTTGGGAGTTAGCCCTGCAGGCCTTTTGGGGCCAAACCCTTACCACCCTTCTCCTAAGGTTACAAACATACCCAAGGATCAAATCTTCACTTCACTTTTATAGAACATCTAGTCTGTTGCCTCTTACCAATTTGTTCTTAAGCCAATTACTAACTCCTACAACCAGGATTCTGCCCCCTGTAGGCAATATTGCTCCACTCCACCTATTATTAAAATACTCTTAATGCCCCTAACAGGGCCAGATAACCCACTCTTTTGTCATTACTTCAGTTATTACCTAAAGGAGGTCTATGACAATGAACTATTTACCACTGGAAACACCTAAACTGTTCTTATGGAGGAGCAGGGGAGGAAATCAGTGACTCACAATCCCTTAAAGCAGTAAGAGGATAAGGCTTATGACCACTTCACCAGGCTCCCAGTCTCAGGGAACAGTTTTAGATTACTTTACATCATGATATCTATTCCCATCTGCAGTGAACAAATAGTTAATGAGTTAAAATTAACCCCCCTTAATCCTACCCAGCACCAGTCATGCTGGAGATTTGGGGGATGCCCAATTCCAGTCTGGGGGTCCCAGGAGGTCAACCTGCCTTGACCTGCCTAGGGATCTGGTCCTTGAAAGTTTTTTATGCCTCAACCTGCTTGGGGATCCACCAGTCCAGGGGTCCCAGGAGGTCGTCATGGCTCGACATGCCCAGGGACCCAATTTTCAGGGGCTGACCTGCCTCAACCTGCACAGGGATTTGATCTCCAGGAGGCTATCACACTTCAGCCTGCCTGGGGATCTGCACCCTGACCCAGGTATGCCTGGCTCTCAGGTTGCAATAGTGCTCGTAGGGTAAGCTTCAGAAAGACTTACCCCTAAGGAAGTCCACCCATGGAAATAGAAGAAAGCCTATTACTTGTGGGACTGTGCCCAGTCTCAGCAATAACTCAGGAGCCCAATGAGAATCCCATTGCCTTTCTAGAAAAGCTAAAAGAGGCCCTCCAAAAGTTTACCGATCTGGACTTAGACTCTTCTGAGGGAAAGGTGACTTTAAAGGACAAATTCCTGTCCCAACGTGCAACAAATATCAGAATAAAGTTATAACAGCTACAGCAACAGGACTCTGCTGCCTCTTTAGGTGAGACAGATGGCCCAGACAGACACCAATACCTTTTATAACAGAGAACAGGAGAAGGAGGCCAAAGCCCAGGAGAGGGAGAAAAGGGAAGAGACCAGGCATGCCCAGATGCTGGCCACCCTCCAGGGAAGCCCTATGGCAAACCTTGAGTCCTTGAAGGACAAAGCAAATGCTTAATCTGTAGACAGGCAGGGCATTGGGCCAAAGAATACTCAAACCATGACCAGTCTCCTAAAATGGATTGCTCTAAATGCCATCAACTGGACATTGGGTGGCATTCTGTCCTCAGGATCCAAGAGCCTCAAGGTCAAGCAGCAAGCCTTCCCTCACGATGGTTCAGCAGGACTGGAGCAGCCCACTCCAGCCAGTCTGCCTGTCACAGGTAACCATCAGGGGGCTGGAGCCAAGGGTGCAACTGGATGTGGCAGGTAGGTTTGAGAATTTCTTGGTTGACATGAAGGATAACTCCTCTGTCCTGACCTGCTACTCTAGAGCCTTCTCCTCGCAAACTTATGCCATTTTGGGTGCTACAGGGAAAACAGTTTCAAAAAGATTCAACCCAGCGCTCTGTGGCTGGGATGGACAAATATTTCCCCACCAGTTTCTAGTAGTCCCTGACCGTCCTTCTCCCTTATTGGGAAGAAATCTCTCCCTGCTTTTGAAACCTTGCAGCTATTGCAGTCCTGGTAAAAGATGCTTTAAAATTCTCTTTTGAAGGCAAACTAACTATTTTTACCAGCCACCTAGTGAATCAACTCCTAAATGGGAGAGAGCATTTATGGATGTCTGACAAAGAATTCTCAGATATCAAGTAGCACTGATGGAAAATCCAGGCCTCATTATATCCCCTTGTGAGTTTCTCAACCCAGCCACCCTCCTGCCTACCTCAAGGGCTCTCTCCCCTTTCACTCTTGCCTAGAAAACTTGGACCACTGGACAAAATCCCAAGAGGGATTGTCAGAAGACCCTCTGACCAATCCTGAGGAAACCTGGTACACTTATGGAAGTAGTTTTGTCTTGGATGAAAAAAAAAAGAGCCAGGTATGCAGTAGTTTGCAATTTTGAGACCATAGAGGCTAAACATTTGCCACCAGGTACTTCAGCTCAATTAGCTGAGCTCATAGCCCTGACTCGAGATTTAGAGCTGGGCAAAGGAAAAAGAGTAGCCATTTACACTGACTCCAAGTATGCCTTTCTGGTGCTACATGCACAAGCTACTATTTGAAAATAAAGAGGCCACTTGACCACCCAAGGGTCCCCAATCAAATATGGTGATTAAATCCTTAGACTCTTGGAGGCAAACCATCTGCCCACTGAGGTTTCAGTCTCCCACTGTAAAGGACACCAAAAAGGCAGCATGGAAGTGGCATCAGGGAATAAATCAGCTGATCAGGCAGCTAACATGAACGTGAAGTCGCTCAGTCATGTCCAACTCTTTGTGACCCCATGGGCTGTAGCCTACCAGGCTCCTCTGTCCATGGGATTTTTCCAGGCAATAGTACTAGAGTGGATTGCCATTTCCTTCTCTAAGGGATCTTCCCAACCCAGGGATCGAAACCGTGTCTCCCACATCATAGACAGACATTTACTGTCTGAGCCACCATGGAAGTCTTAGCTGATCAGGCAGCTAAGAGCAACATTACAGAACAATGACCTAATAGGGGTTGCCACTTTAGTTCCACAGACAAATTTGCCAGAAACTCCTTCATATACTGAAAGTGAGATTCTTAATACTAAGAGTGAGGGCTTTCAAGAAGATCATATGGGGTGGTTCCAAAAGGAGGGACTCCTTTTTCTGCCTGGGAACCTCCAAGGGAAGTTGGTCAACTCCCTACATGCCACCACTCATTTAGGGGAAAGAGCCCTCCAAAGACTACTAGAAAGGTCCTTCAGAGGAACAGGCCTCCAAATGACTATAAGACAAGTGGTCTCCTCTTGTCCCACTTGCCATTTAAAAAATCCCCAAGGAGCTTGAAGACCCCAGCTGGTCCAGCCTAGCCAACAACATGGGACCTATCTAGGAGAGGACTGGCAGATGGACTTCACCCAGATGCCAGTTTCTCACGGCTATATCTATTAGTCATGATAGATACACTCAGGATGGATTGAAGGCTTTCTCACTTGTACTGAGATTGCTGAGGAGATGGTAAGAAAAAAAAAAACTGCTCCATGAAATCATTCTGAGATTTGGTCTTCTCAGATCATTACAAAGTGACAATGAGATATCATTTACTTCTAAGGGGTCTCTAAAGCATTGAACATTACTTATTATCTCCATTATGGCCAGAGGCCTCAGTCTTCAGGAAAAGTAGAAAGAGCCAACCAATTCTTAAAATCAGCAATAAAAAAGATAACCCAGGAGACCTCCCTGGGATGGAGAGGAGACTTTACCAATAGCTTTCCTCCATATCCATATTGCAAAGAGAGCAATGGCACCCCACTCCAGTACTCTTGTCTAGGAAATCTCATGAATGGAGGAGCCTGGTAGGCTGCAGTCCAGGGGTCGCTAAGAGTCAGACACGACTGAAGCAACTTAGCAGCTTTGAGATGCTATATGAGAGACCTTTTGTTTATGTCAATGACCTCTTCTTAGATCCAGAGTCTCAGACCCTCCAGTCTTATACCACGGCCACTGGGCAATTCCAACAGGATATACACTTGTGAGGTGTGAGCCAGGACCCCAAACATTCTAAGGAGTCACCACTAGATGCTCCAGGGACTCAAGTCCTAATTAAAGTCTGGAAAGATAGGTCCCCAAAGGCTGAACTCCAGTCCACATGGAAGGGCCCTTACCCTGTAATACTTTCTACTCCCACAGAAGTCAAGGTACCAGGACATGACTCCTGGATTCACTACTCATGAGTCAAGCCATGGAAGAAAACAGAAGAGGACACTCAATATACCTGTCAACAAGCAGTGCCAGTTCAACAAGGATATATAAAACTTCAGCCAACCATGGAAAATATCACTCACCCCAGATGGAGGTGGTGTCCGAGGATTCTGAGGCCTGAGACTAGCAAGAGGGAGAGGCCCAATACCCCTCGCCATCCCAGCTCAGCAGGAAGTAGACAGAAAGAGCTCGACAGCTCTTTTCCCAAAGGATTGGGCCGCCCATCTCTTGAGAGGGGTATGTTAGGTCGTTAGAATAGGAAAAAGGAGTCCAGAATGATGGTGGCTAAAAGACAAAGAAGGGAAAAGCCCACAAAAATAGAACAAAGGAGGTCCGAGGACCAGAGTGAGGACCTCAGGTAGAACAAACAGCACTCCTGGCTAGCCCAAATTACATAGGGCAGGCCCAGGGGGAGGAGAAAAACATTAAAAAAGGAACCAAAGGACGAGGGGTCTCTCTCCTGTACACATGTGTGTGCACTCTCTCTCTCTCTTCATGTCTTTTGGGTCAGCATGCCCCCATGCCTCAGGGATGTATTTTCCTTTGTTTTCTAAATAAAACTGAGCTGTAACACAGAGCTATAACACTGTCCAAGAGCTGTGATGTCCTGAGGGCTTTAAGATCCGCTGCTTCAAATTCTTGTGATGAGACAGAACTAAGGAAATTACACACTCCCCTGACATCTCCAAATTCTGGAGTTCCAACTTTTGACGTGTGAATACACAGGGAGATAAAGCTATGGATTCCCTAATAGCCTATGTTTTAGTATGGGGACCTAGTAATTGAAGCTTTAAGTAACCTGAAGAATAACTGTAACAATCTGACTCTCTCAAAAAGATAAGGGAAGTTCCAATACTTTTAGATTAGATCAATTAACTAGAGAAATGGCTATGGACTTAATTTTCATGATTCTCATGGTATGTGTGGTATTCCAAGAGGCTAGGTCTTTTGGCAGGAATGTGGAGAAACCTAGGGAAGTTTGATTTTTCCATACTGTTGTTTGTATAGCATAGTACCAGGTATAATGTGAAATTAAAATACTCATATTTTGAAAATATTTTTATCTCAATCTTATGACTTTGAAAGACCTTTTAAAAGTTGTAAAATATTTATTATGTATGTCTTTAAAAACATTTTTTCCAAAATAGAATAGCCCACTTTGAGTTTTCATTGGAAACTGCACTTTGACACTAATGACTTTTCTACAAACCGTTCTCTGAGTAGCTTGATTAATGTGTACATTTGGAAATTTGTATAAACTCATGAAATAATTGTATTTTTATTTATATGTAATTATCTGATTATCTAGATTCATGTGACCTGTTTACCTAATAAGTATTTATTAATATTTTGATAGTCTGCCAAAGCACTTTATACATAAAGTATGTTAAAAATAAAAGCAAAAACTGTAATCATCTGCCTCCAAGACAGTAAACCAAGACTTAACATCAGTTTTTTATTTCTCCCAAAAATGTGACCTTTAAACAGATAATCTGGAATTTCCTGATCATCACTAATAAAGTAGTCTGTGTAATAACACCCATATAACTCCTCCCCTACTCCCCAAAAGATGACCTCACCCGAAACAATTTTGTTCTTTCGTTAAAAACTTCCTTGTCCCACCTTCCTTCTGCCTGTAAAAACCTTTCATTTTGGATAACTCTTTAGAGAATCCTTCTATTTACTAGAAGGGATGCTGCCAGATTCATGAATCATTGAATAAAGCTAGCTAGATCTCTAAGTTTACTTAGTCGAATTTTTTTTTTTTTTAAACAGGCAGCTTAGTAAATAACTACAAGAATTCAACTAAAGCCACTGCTGATGCCAACTCTTATTGTGAAAAATAAAACCTGACAAATCATATAAAGGTGGATGAATTATTACTCAGACGTCCACTTATGGTTTGGGTATATAGTTTGACAGGCCATGTGAAAAAATGCCTTCAAGGGTCTTCACATTGTTATTTTTCTGAAAGCTATTTTTAAAAACATCATCTTTTTAAAGTCACCCATCCATAGATTGGCAAGAATATCTGTTGATATTTGTAAGCAAAATTGTAATATTTTAAGGTTGATTTGATTTAATTACTCTTAAACATCTAATATTTAGAAGCAATGTTTGAAAATTCATAAATACCATCCTTCATATTTACAGGGTTTTGCATCTCAACTTTTTAACTTGCTTATTTGTTTTTAATAAGCAATTAATTAATTTTTAATTAGTATTTCCAAAATGTATTCTTTGCAAAAATTTGAACTGAACCAAAAAATAAAAAGTCAACTTCTTGTTAACAGGAGAAAATACACATAAATATCTACCACCATGATAAGAACTTAAAACTGTGCTGCTGCCCCAGTGTTCTGAATGTAATTTTTATTGAACCTTACCTCTAGAACTCAGGTACATTTGTGTATGTTAAAAACACAGGAACGGATGAAAGATATTTGCTATTTAATGAATCAATTGCCTGTGAATTAGCATCCATTCAGGTGCTAGGAAGATTCTGTTAGGTTGATGAGAAAATGTAACAAGTACTAGCACAATGGTTGATAGCTTATTAATTTAATTAACTTCCTTAGTGATTGGCAGTCTATCATCTAAACTGCTAAAATGAAATACAATAAGATCTTTCATAGAGTTGAGGAACTGATTTAAAACTAGTCTTCCTTAGGAATTTCTATATTTATTTCATAAAGAAAAAAAAAAATCCTTAAGTTCTACCACACTTGTTCCATAAAAGAAATGGAAAAAAAAGGCCAGAAAACATCAAGTTATAAGATTTTTTTAAATGTTTTACTACCTAAAACAATATTCAAGCTGATAAATCCATGCTTATTGTATTGTGAATTATTTTTATTTGATTATTTTCTAAAGCCTTATGAGATATCTTACCCAGCAATTTGCCTTTAACAAGTGTAGATGCCTTTCTATTTATTGCAATTCCAATTTTTCTGCAGTACTGGAAATCCACATATAGATGAAAACATACATAAATGATTTTGAGGATATATGAGATTTTACATATGCTTTAGCCATTGATGATTATTTCAATTTCAAAAGACAAATATTTATCAATCCTTTATTTATTCAAAGTGAAAATAATGTTCTTGAGGATGCAAAGTAAGCTTTATAACTCATTTCCATCAGGGCATTTATAATCCAATTGAAAGGTAAATATAAATACAATGAAGTTTTTCTGTTCACTAACTGCAGAAATTAGACTACAGAATCTTACCAGTAAAGGAACTAAGAAGGAAGGAGAGAAGGAAGGAGGGAGGGCAGCTGAGCAGGACCCTGTGGGCTCCTGGGCACTGAAACCTTTCTGTATCCTTCATTTATTATTTATAAGGAATAGGCTTCAGCCTCCATGAACGTCTCTCAGTTGGAAAGTACAGGTTCAAACAGTTCCTAATAAGGAAAGGGAGGGGATACAGAGACAAGAGAGGAACAGTCAAGAAACATCATCACAGCTTTGGGACAGGGTCCTGATTCCCCTCAAGGGATATACATAAAAACATCCTTGAGCTCTTCTGCAAACTAAAATCCCCCCAAAAAGATGTTAACTACTTTAAAGCACTCTTCATTCCAGAGAGAAGGTCACAGTTTGATAACCTTAAGAACCACAGAAACTCATCAGGATACCACCTGAGGCCAGATTAAAAGAGTGAAGACCCTGCAAAAACCCTGATCCTTATCAGCAACCTCACCCTTGAATCACTACTGTAAAACTCACCAAATCCTCCTCTGTTGGGAAATAGTTTTGGGAGCATGGACCCGCTGTGTTCCATTTTACCTGGCAAAACAATAAACCTATTCTTTTCTACTTCTCAAAACTCCATCTCTGAGACTTGATTCAGCACCGGTACAAAGAGGCTGAATTTTTGTCATCAGAAGAAAGAAGAAAGGAAAGAAGGAAGCGTACGGGAGCAAAATTGGCCACCCTAAAATATCTCCCTCTGGCATATTAATTATTTTAAGCTGATTGTTTTCCAAGAAACAGTAGAGATGGGAGAAACTCTGAAAACCAAATTGGAGCTATCATTTTGTAAACAAAAGGATACATAGTTACATTTATAACAATGTCTTCCCCTGCTGTACCTAAAAGAGGAAGATGACCAAATCTTTAGACACTCATCACTGGATAAAGCCATGACTTAAATCAGTACCATATGGGTATCCCTGTTTACTATGCTTTTCCTGGTAACCACCCATAAGTAACTCTCTCCATCCTCAAACTCCATTTTGCTTTTAGCTGAGGATGGCATTTAAGGCTTTGGCCATTTTGGCGGGATACTCTGTTTTCCTGGGTCTCTTCCATTCACACCCATTACTAAACTTTTGTTTGTTTCTTTCCTGGTAATTTATTTCTTGTCAATTTAATTCTTGACCAGGATAGAAGAACCTAGCAGGGTAAAGGAAAAGCTCTCTTTCCGGGATAGTCAGAAGGAAGGGACAGAAGGAGTGCATGAGAGACGCAAGGAAGAGAGAATGAAAAAAGGAGAAGAAATAACCAAAAAAGGCAATATTGAGAAGTGGTAAGTGATCAAGCCTACCATTACATTTAATGATATTGTGCTTCCTTGGAAAAGAAAAAACAGATGAATGCCATGAATGAAAAAAGAAAATGACAAAAGAAAAGTAAAACAAAATAAAACCATGAATTATAGTGGAAGTATTACAATTATGCACAAAAGATACCTTATTTGAAGACAACTTCAACTTGTCTATACAAGTTCTCCCTAATCAGGTATGAATCTGTGTGTGTCGTGTGTGTATGCTGCTGTTGCTGCTGCTAAGTTGCTTCAGTCATGTCCGGCTCTGTGCAACCCCATAGACTGCAGCCCTCCAGGCTCCCCTGTCCCTGGGATTCTCCAAGCAAGAATACTATAGTGGG
>SJYC01137042.1:0-13858 GCA_006408675.1 Madoqua kirkii
ATTTTTATTTTTAGAAGTCTTTTTTGCCAAAATTTTTATACTTTAAAATATATATATATATATATATATTACATTAGAAGAAAAGCTATGACAAACCTAGATAGTGTATTAAAAAGCAGAGAGATTACTTTGCCAACAAAGGTCTGTATAGTCAAAGCTATGTTTTTTCCAGTAGTAATTTATGGATATGACAGTTGGATCATTAAGAAGGCTGAATGTCAAAGACTTGATGCTTTTGAACTATGGTGTTGGAGAAGACTCTTGAGAGTCCCTTGGACTGCAAGCAGATCAAACCAGTCAATCCGAAATGAAATCAACCTTGAATATTCACTGTAAAGACGGATGCTGGAGCTCCAATACTTTGGCCACCTGATGCAAACAGCCAGTTCATTAGAAAAGACCCTGATACTGGGAAAGATTGAAGGCAGGAGGAGAAGTGGACACCAGAGGATGAGATGGTTGGATGGCATTGCTGACTCAAAGGACATGAGTTTGAGCAAGGTCACTATCTAAAATGGTTAGGATATCAAACCAACCAATCTTAAGGGAAATCAACCCTGAATACTTGGAAGAACTGATACTGAAGCTGAAGCTCCAGTATTTTGGTCATCTGATGCAAAGAGCCAACTCTTTGGAAAAGACCCTGATTGAGAACAGAAAGAGAAGAGGGCATCAGGGGATGAGATGGCTGGATGGCATCACTGACACATGGCCATGAGTTTGAGCAAGCTCCAGGAGATGGTAAAGTAAGCCTGGCATGCTGCAGCCCATGGGTCTCAAAGGGTTGGACATGACTGAGCGACCAAACAACAACATATATGGTTACTGTGCAGTGCAGTTATTTCACAGTTTCTTTCAGGTTATTCATCTATTAGTGCAAATCTGCATAATCCTGATGTTCTGTGTCAGCTAACATTCAATGATAGTGGATTTTATTATTATTTGCAGGAATCACATCCTTTGCTTTCTCTCTGCATCATTCATGACTGTTGTTCTGTCGACATGACTGGTTTATGATCGTGCTTCTATCAAATACCCTGACTCCCAATTTCTTTTTTTATGTCACATCATTAGAGGGATTTTCAAAATATTTCATATAGTGTCAGAAATGGATTACAACTGAAATTTGGAGTAGTCTATCCTAGTTCCCATTCTCTTTTAGAAGCACTAATATTTTCAATTAACATCTGAAAAAAATTTTCTCTCACACATAGAAGAAAATGAATTATAAATAGAACAAATCTATGAAATACTGCAAATATCAAATAATTATTTGATTTAGTACAGATAACATACTAAATTAAGTTCTATAATTAGGTAAATGAGTCAATATTGTAGAATTATTTAAAAATAAAGATGTATTTAGAAATGCCTATTTTTAAATCTTATTGAAAGAATTTGAAGGAAAAATCCTATTACAATATAAAAAATAATTATACAGAGCAACTATTTCAAATATTCAGGGGTTGTGGCAGTGATTCCCACCTTAAAAACATTAACTATTTTCACTGTTGCCTCAAATTTTATGATTAGTATCTTGATTTAAGGAAAGTTCATGAGCTGGAAGTCCTCAGTTGTATAAAGGTTTTATAGATCAGGATTTTATTTTAAATTTTAATGTAACAGTTTATAATTAAAATAATTTAGAAAGAAAATTCTAATTTCTGGCTTATCTGGGAAAATAAAAAGTGGAATATGTGCCCTCAGGGTCATATGGGAAGAAAAAAATATTAATAATGGGTATTCTGTTCAGATGGGACAACTGCTCTCTACCAGAGATTTATGCTAAAATAATATATGCATATTAATTATACCTTGTCCAGACTCTATTTATCTTTTCACTTTGACTAACATAGGAAATAATTATCTAGAATAATAATTTTGTGAATTAAATACATCTCTGTCTAAAAATGTCAATACTACAAAATTGTCTTTAGTTTAAAATTTAATATAATAGAACTAATCAGAATTGCCCCTAGAAGACAAGGTATAATGGGGAAAAAAATGAGGGAGACTGAGTATCAGTGTATGAGGGCACTGAAAGCTCAATACTTTGCAGGAAAATGGACATGGTAAAAACAGGCATGTATTTTGTTTTCCCTCCATTTGATATACTATTATGGCTATAAAATACAGCCTCTGAATTCAACTCTTATTCCACTAAGAGATGGAGTCTAACAATCTCTGACCTTGAATCTGGGAGGATCTATGACTTCTTCAATCAATACAACAGAAACAATCTATGTAACTTTTGAGATCTGGTTAGGATGGACCATGTGATTTCTACTTAGGCCTTTCAGAACAGTTCCTCTTAGGATTTCCTCTCTAATGCCAGGTTGGGAGAAACCAAGCTGTGTGAGGAGACCTTGAACAAGAGTCCAGGTGATAGGCCTAGTTCATCCTTGGCTTCAAATGCTCCAGACCGGAGGCCAAGGACGTCAATAAAGAAGCAGTCTCACCAGTCTCATAGGTTGGCTTCCCTACTGGCTCAGAGAGTAAAAAAATCTGCCTGCAATGTTGGAGATCTGGGCTCGATCCCTGTGCAGGAAGATTCACTGGAGAAGGAAATGGCAACCCATTCCAGTATTCTTGGCTGGGAATCCCATGGACAGAGGAGCCTGGAGGACTACAGTCCATGGGGTTGCAAAGAGATGGACATGACTAGGAAACTAACAGACTCATAGGTGGACTTGCCCCTGGCTATCTGAGTCAATTCGAAGCATGTATGTCTTTTCAGGTGACACTTTATCATAGCGAGTAGACAAAAGCCATCTCTGTGAAGCTCTTTCCAAACTGCTAACCCGCAGAATCTGTGACTATAATAAACATTTATTACTTTATGCCAGTAAATTTCAGGTGGATTAGAAGCAGCAAACTCCTGGAATACACAGAAAATCTTTTATTTCCTAAAAGTCTCTATATAATCTAGTATCAGCTTGCTGCTGTCGCTGCTAAGTTGCTTCAGTCGTGTTTGACTCTGTCCGATCCCACAGATTGCAGCCCACCAGGCTCCCCCGTCCCTGGGATTCTCCAGGCAAGAACACTGGAGTTGGTTGCCATTTCCTTCTCCTATGCGTGAAAGTGAAAAGTGAAAGTGAAGTCACCCAGTTGTGTCCGACCCTCAGCAACCCCATGGACTGCAGCATACCAGGCTCCTCTGTCCATGGGATTTTCCAGGCAAGAATACTGGAGTGGGGTGCCATTGCCTTCTCTGAGTATCAGCTTACCTCTTCAATGTTTCTTTCAATCTCCCCTCACTCCTTATACTCAAGCTAATCAAGTTTTCTTTTCTGACCCACCAAAACTCAATGTTCTTTAACATATTGTCAGTTGCTTTGTTAATGCAAAAAAGAATGCTATATTCTCAAGATTATTTTGCAAAGCAGGACCCATCTAATTCTTTTAGTTTCAAATGTCGCTGTCTTTAAATATCCCTCATTATAGTATATTTCTCTGACCATTTTTTCATAGTCACCTCTGCTTTCTTGATTCCTATCCTTACAATCCTTTCTGCTTTCCTTGTCATATGTATGCCTGCATACATGCTAAATTGCTTCAGTTGTGTCTGCCTCTTTGTGACACTATGGACCATAGTCCTCTAGGCTCCTCCGTCCATGGAATTCTCCAGGCAAGAATATTGGAATGGGTTGCCATGCCCTCCTCCAGGGGATCTTCCTGACCCAAGAATTGAGCACATGTCTCTTGCATTGGCAAGCATGTTCTTCACCACTAGCACTACCTGGGAAGCCCTATAATAGGTACAGGACCAGTTAAAATCAAATTATCTATTTATTTACTTGCTTCCTGCTGTCTCCATTTATTATTATGTAAATTCTAAAACTGAAATACAAAAAAGATGTCCTTTTCATTATTGAAGACTGGAATGCAAAAATAGGAAGTCAAGAGATACCTGAAGTAACAGATAAATTTGGCCTTGGAGTACAAAATGAACCAGGACAAAGGATTTTGCCAAGAGACCATACCAGTCATAACAAACAGCCTCTTCCAAGAACACAAGAGAAGACTCTACATGTGGACATCATCAGATGATCAACAGTGATATCAGATTGATAATATTCTTTGCAGCCAAAGATGGAGAAGTTCTCTACAGTCAGCAAAAATAAGATTGGGAGCTGACTAGGGCTAAGACTATGAACTCTGTATAGAGAAATTGAGACTTACATTGAAGAAAGTAGGGAAAACCACTAGACCACTCAGGTATGACCTAAATTAAATCCCTTATGATTATACAGTGGAAGGGACAAATAGATTCAAGGGATTGTATCTGATAGGACAGAGTGCCTGAAAAACTATGGACAGAGGATTGTGACACTGTACAGGAGGCAGTGATCAAGACCATCCTCAAGGGAAAAAAAAGAAAAAAAGGCAAAATGGTTGTATGAGGAGGCCTTACAAATAGCTGAGGAAAGAAAAGTAAAAAGCAAAGGAGAAAAGAAAACATATACCCATCTGAATGCAGAGTTCTACAGAATACCAGGGAGAGATAAGTAAGCCTTGCTCAGTGATCAGTGCAAAGAAATAGATGAAAACAATAGAATGGGAAAGACTAGAGATCTCTACAAGAATATTAGTGATACCAAGGGAACATTTCATGTAAAAATGGACACGATAGAGGGAAGAAATGGTATGAACCTATCAGAAGCAGAAGATATTAAGAAGAGGTGGCAAGAATACACAGAAGATCTATACAAAAAAAATCTTCATGACCCAGAACCCACAACAGTGTATTCACACACCTAGAGTCAGACATCCTGGAACGTAAAATCAAGTGGCTTTAGGAAGCATCACTATGAACAAAGCTAGTAGGGGTGATGGAATTCCAGCTGAGTTACTACAAATCCTAAAAGATGGTGCTGTTAAAGTGCTGCACTCAATATGCCAGTGAATTTGGAAAACTCAGCAGAGGCCACAGGACTGCAAAAAGTCAGTTTTCATTCTAGTCCCAAAGAAAGGCAATGCCAAGGAATGTTCAAACAATTGCACAGCTGCACTCATCTCCCACACTAGCAAAGTAATGCTCAAAATTCTCCAGGTCAGGATTCAACAATATGTGAACCATGAATTTCCAGCTCAAGCTGTTCAAGCTGGACTTAAAAAAAGGCAGAGGAGCCAGAGATCAAACTGCCAATGTCTGTTGGATCATCAAAAAAGCAAGAGAGTTCCAGAAAAAAATCTACTTCTGCTTTTTTGACTATGCTAAAGCCTTTGGCAGTGTGGATCACAACAAATGGTGGAAAATTCTTAAAGAGATATACCTGATTCCTGAGAAATCTGTATGCAGGTCAAGAAGCAGCAGTTAGAACTGGTCATGGAACAACAAACTATTTCCAAATAGGGAAAGTAGTATGTCAAGGCTGTATATTGTCACCCTGCTTATTTAACTTACATGCAGAGTACATCATGTAAAATGATGGGCTGAATGAAGTACAAGCTGTAATCATGATTGCTTGGAAGAAATATCAATAACCTCAGATATGAAGATGACACCACCCTTATAGCAGAACATGAAGAACTAATGAACCTCTTGATGAAAGTGAAAGAGGAGAGTGAAAAAGTTGGGTTAAAACTCAACATTCAGAAAACCAAGATCATGGCATCCAGTCCCATCACTTCATGGCATATAGATGGGGGGAATAATGGAAAACAGTGACAGACTTTATCTTTTGGGGCTCCTAAATCACTGCAGATGGTGACTTCAGCCATGAAATTACAAGACGCTTGCTCCTTGGAAGAAAAGCTATGACTAACCTAGACAACATATTGAAAAGCAGAGACATTACTTTACCGATAAAAGTCTGTCTAGTCAAAGCTAAGGTTTTTCCAGTAGTCATGTATGGACGTAAGAGTTGGACTATAAAGAAAGCTGACACTGAAGAATTGATGCTTTGAACTGGGGTATTGGAGACGACTCTTGAAGGTCACTTGGACTGCAAGGAGATCAAACCAGTCCATCCTAAAGGGAGGCAATCCTGAATATTCATTGAAGAACTGATGTTGAAGCTGAAATTCCAATACTCTGGCCACAAGATTGGAAAAACTGACTTACTGCAAAAGACCCTGATGCTGGAAAAGATTGAAGGTGGGAGGAGAAGGGGACGACAGAGGATGAGATGGTTGGATAGCATCACTGACTTGATGGACATAAATTTGAGCAATGTCTGGGAGTTGGTGATTGACAGAGTAGCCTGACTTGTTGCAGTCCATTGGATCACAGAGTTGGACACTGAGAGACTAAACTGACTCACTGAAATTCCAAGAAGCCCAGTGGTGCAATTATAAAGTATCTTCCTGTCAAAGCAGAAGACACAAGAGACGTCAGTTTCATCCCTGGCTCAGGATGATTTCCTGGAGTAGGAAATGGGAACCCATTCCAGTATTCTTGTCTGAAATAATTCATGGACAGGAAAACCTGGCATGTCCATTGGGTCGCAAAGGATCAGACACAACTGTACACTACCCACCCCCCCAAACACACACAAATTTCAAGAGTTTCAAGTCATACCTTCAGTTGACTTAAAAATATTTATTATTGAATGAATGGAATGCTGTATAATCTAATATAATCTTCAGAATGAATCTGTGACATAAGTTTTCATATTGATTTTGGCTAGGACAGGATTTCGCAATAAGTAACATAGATAGCAATAAAAGTTAACACAAAAATATTTATCTTCTCTTATGAAAAAAAGCTGAAACTCCAATACTTTGGCCACCTCATGCGAAGAGCTGACGCATTGGAAAGGACTCTGATGCTGGGAGGGATTGGGGGCAAGAGGAGAAGGGGACGACAGAGGATGAGATGGCTGGATGGCATCATGGACTCGATGGATGTGAGTCTGAGTGAACTCCAGGAGTTGGTGATGGACAGGGAGGCCTGGCGTGCTGCGATTCATGGGGTCACAAAGACTCGGACACGACTGAGTGATTGAACTAAACTGAACTGACTGATGGAAAAAAAAAAATAAAAGCAGGTGAATACGATCGACAATGGGGAGAAAAGCAGCAGCACAGTGACATTGAAAATTTGAGTTACCTGCAGTGACATTATTAGCAAGTCCTTAGAATCAGGTGTCACAAAAGGTTGCATGATGTCTATATAAACTGAACTGACTGTGGAAAAAAAAAAATAAAAGCAGGTGAATACGATCGACAATGGGGAGAAAAGCAGCAGCACAGTGACATTGAAAATTTGAGTTACCTGCAGTGACATTATTAGCAAGTCCTTAGAATCAGGTGTCACAAAAGGTTGCATGATGTCTATAGCATCTTAAAGCATGATGGTCACATTCTAGGCAATTAAAAGAGGTAAGGCTGAAGCAGCAAAGGCCAAAGGATTGATGACATACAAATCAAGCATGTACTATTTTAAAGACTTTCCTGGAAACCTTGCCTGCGAGATCCACTTATATGTCATCTGGATTAATTGTCACACCAGGAAGCAATGATATTTTAGCTTACCAGATGAAAAAATGCAGTCAAGAGAAAACTTTTATGAATAGCTTTTGCACAGCCTATCACATAGCCTATTAAAAGTGTCTGGCAGGGGAGGGAGGGACAAATTTAGAGTAGTATTGACATATATACACGACCATGTGTGAGATAGAGAGCTAGTGGGAACCTGCCTTGTAAGTTCAGAAAGCTTAGCTCAGTACTTTGTGACAACCAAGAGAGGTGGGATGGAGGGTGGTGGTAGGAGGGAGGCTCAAGAGGTTGAGCATATAGCTATACATATAGCTGATTCAGTGGCATTAGTGGTGAAAAACCAAGTTGCCAATGCAGGAGACATAGAGACACATGTTTGATCCCTGGGTCAGAAAGATCCCTTGGAGGAGGAAATGGCAACCCACTCCACTATTCTGCCTAGAGAATGCCATGGACAAGGGAGCCTGGCAGGCTACAGTCCATGGGGTCATGAAGAGTTGGACATGAGTGAAGTGACTTAACACAGCACTTAGCACATCATTTTGCTATATAGCAAAAATGTAACAGCACAACATGGTAAAGTAATCATGCTACTGCTAAGTCACTTCCGTCATGTCTGACTCTATGCGACCCCATGGACAGCAGCCCACCGGCCTCCCCCATCCCTGGGATTCTCCAGGCGAGAATACTGGAGTGGGTTGCCATTTCCTTCTCCAATGCATGAAAGTGAAAGTGAAGTCGCTTCGCTCAGTCGTGTCCGACTCTTAGTGACCCCATGGACTGCAGCCCACCAGGCCCCTGGTCCATTGGATTTTCCAGGCAAGAGTACTGGGTGGGATGCCACTTATACTCCAGTTAAAAATGTCTGCCAAGATGTTTGTTTTAATATATCAAAATTTTAACATAAAGTGGCTGGCCAATTATTATTATTATTTTTTACATTTTAGGTTAAAAAAAAAATGTGTGTGTGTGTGTAAAAGCAACCCATTTCTCCTGACCAAACTTTATATAAACTTCCTTTTTCTGGTAGGTGTGTCCCCTACAAAGGCAGCATTCACATCTAAGAAATATTAATAATAACAATAATAGCTGTGATCTATTGAGTTTTTCCTACATAGCAATTTAACCTGTGTCCCTAGAGTCAATATTAATATTTCTACTTTTTAAATAACGCAACTACCGATGAGAGAGGTTCAAAAATTTGCTCTTACATTATACAGCTAATCAGCAACACAGCCAAAATTTGATTCTGTATTTATGAAATTCTACAGCTTCCATTCATAACCCTCTATTGCAAAATGTGAAATCTGACCAAAGGGAAGAGATGCAACATCTGTGGCTGATTGCAATCAGAGAAAACACCTGAGAAAATGGGCAAGCTATGGAAATGTTTCCCAAGGGGAATGGTACTAAGTCTATAAGAAGAAAATATCACCAAGTAAGTGCAATTATTACCAAACAATTCATCTAACAAATATTCACAGTAATCACAGTAATGTATACCCATTTCATGAAAAATATTTGCATGGTTATTTGCCAAAAGAAAACTAGATAAGCCTTATGTATTCTGCAAGTGCAATCTTCATGGGGGAAAGATTTTCCCCTGCTAATATGCTTTTTTAAATACTTACTTAAACATAGTTATGCAAGCTATGGAAATGTTTCCAAGGGGAATGGTACTAAGTCTATAAGAAGAAAATATCACCAAGTAAGTGCAATTATTACCAAACAATTCATCTAACAAATATTCACAGTAATCACAGTAATGTATACCCATTTCATGAAAAATATTTGCATGGTTATTTGCCAAAAGAAAACTAGATAAGCCTTATGTATTCTGCAAGTGCAATCTTCATGGGGGAAAGATTTTCCCCTGCTAATATGCTTTTTTAAATACTTACTTAAACATAGTTAAAAACATTTGTTTTACAGCTGTTTATATGCTAGTGTTCTTTCTGGATATCCAAGAGGAAGCTAAAGTAAAAAGCTTCCCAAAGTCACTTACATGTGAATATCAATTTCCCCTTTGATTCTATCTCAAGAAACATGTCCCCAGAAAATACCATATGGAGAATGGTCCTAGAAGATAGTTAACAACCTGTTTTTGATTCTTCAACAGCTATTCCTGGATAATAATATTTTACAAATTATTAAAACACTTTAATAAGTGGTGCTTTAAATACACATAGGCAAAATCCTTTTTAGGAGCAAAAAATAAACACTTGGAGAGACTGAACTGAGGACCATGATCACAGCTTTAAGCTGCTTCTCTGAATTTACCAGTGAGTAATTTACCATAGCAATAAACTATGCTACTATTAACTTGATTCCCATAGCCTTCAATTTCCTTCTGTATGTTTGTGGATTCTGATAAGTAAGAAACTAATTCTACACATAGGTTTATTTAGCATTAGTTCTGTGGCTTCTAAAGTAATAAATGTGACTTACGGTCACTGATAGAATTCAAAAGCCCAAAGTAAACTGTACTTACTAGTTCAGAGTCATGTAGGGGAATGCTTAAAACCGGTGGGAGCGGGGTTCAGGATTGAGAACACATGTACAGCCGTGGCGGATTCATGTTGATGTATGGCAGAACCAATACAATGTTGTAAAGTAAATAATAATAATAAAATTTTTTAAAAAGAAAACTTGAGGGTTTTTTTTTTTTTTTTTTTTTTTTTTTGCCTAGCGGCCTGTGGGATCTGAATTCTCCCCAGCAGGGGATCCAACCTGGGCCCCTGACAGTGGAAGTGAAGCGTACTAACCAATGGGAGCTTGGGCTTGACCAGTACATACTGCTATATTTAATTAAAACAGATAACTAACAGAGAACATACTGTATAGCACAGGGAGCTCTGCTCAATATTCTGTAATAACCTAAATAGGAAAACAATTTGAAAAAGAATAGTTATATGTACATGTGAAAATGAATCATTTTGCTGTACACCCAAAAATAACAACAGCATTGTTAATGAGCTACAGTCCAAAATAAGAATTTTTTAAAAAGAAAAAAAAAAAGTATGTACAACTAACAGGTATTTCAGAAGCAACGATTAAAAAATATCTCAGGAAAACTGAAGAGTCAACTACATGAAGGAAGCTTTCATTTGGTTGAAATTTCAGACTTACACCCTGAACTCTAAAGTGCAGTGGTTTTTTACCTCTCACTGTCTTAAAACACAATAGTTCATAACATTTTGCAGAATGACCCTTAAATGTATTCATATAAGGTAAATAATAATTGTATGAGCTTCCATAATCATTTTTCCTAATGGAAAACGCTTTCACTTATTTCTGTATGCTTTATGATTTTTTAAAAAATTGGTTGATATTCTTTATAATTTAATGAAAGGTTTTCAAAAAATTCTCCTGGGTGATAAAAATCAGAGAAGTTTCTAGGCATAAGATGAATTACTCTTATAATATGTAAACAGTAAATCCTGTCTCTTATACACATCTCTGCTAAGTCACTTCAGTCGTGTCTGACTTGATTATAGGGGAGTTCAGATAATACAGAAATAGTAATTATACAAAGTAGAAAGTGATACTACAAGAGAAGTGCAGATGAAATATTATAAAAATCAAATGAGGAAGAGAGTATTTCAAATTGTGGGAACCAGGGAAGTTCTTTTGGAAGAGTTGACATTTAAACTCATTTTTGGAGATACTCAACATGACAGAAAACCAGGCAAAAGATATGAATAGTTTTCTGGAAACTGTTCTAGAAGTACAAATGGTGATAAACATATGAAACAATCCAAATAATCAGTAAAATGCATTTAAAGGAGTACCAATTTCTTCCTCCATCAGATTTGTAAAAATACAAATATTAACAAAGCATATGAGAATTAGGGAAATGGGCAGGTTCAAACTAGGCTGAGATATGTGCAAACTGGGGGTTGCTTTGGAGTAGTACAGTTCTTACATACTCTACAGTCCATAAATAACTGATGCAAAGCTCTTTCCACATTTGGAAATACATTGTTGATAACTGTGTAAGAATATCAACTGCAGTATTGTGCTGTAATTAGAAAAACCCTAAATATTCATCAGTATAAGAATGGCTAAACAAAAATTTTATTCATTATGCAGACTATAATGCTGCCATAATAGCATAATGGTTAATGACATGACCTCTGAAAGCAGAACTATCTGGATTTGAATCATTTGTTCCCTGCATTGACCTTGAGCAAAATACTTTTTTCCCCCTCTTCTATAAAATGGAGATAACAGCACTACCTATTTCATGAGTTTGTCATGATGATTAAATGAGATAATCCATATAACCACACTTAATACTCAGTGCACAAAGAGCACCCAAATAAATTGTATTATTTTTTACCTTCAATTATTCTCATGGTAAAACTTCTCAGATATATTATTGAGCAGGAAAAAAGCATTTTAAAACTGATCCATTTTGAAGCATTTGATTTAAGGAAAGCATACTCATAAAAGTCAAAACGATCTATTTTCAATAGAAAAAGTGAAAGTGTTAGTCATTCAGCTGTGTCCAGCTCTTTGCAACTCCCATGTAGCTTGCCAGGCTCTTTTGTCTATGGAATTATCCAGGCAAAATACTGGAGTGGGCTGCCATTACTTTCTCCAGGGGATCTTCCCAATCCAGGGGTTGATCCAGAGTCTCCTGCATTGCAGGCAGATTCTTTACCACCTGAGCCAACAGTAAAATGTACATGTATTTTTAAGTACACTGAATATACTGGAGGAAAATATATACCAAAATGGAAATAATAGTTTTCCCTGAAGGGACTAAATTTGGGTAATATTCAAATGAGCTTTTGTGTTTTTAAATTATTTTAATTTTCCATAAGGAGTGTATATTACTTACTCAATTAAAATAACTTACATATTAAATGTTAAGTGGCTGATTGAAACCTGCTAAAATGCATGGGAGTGAGCTGCACATGAGTAGTAATATAAAAACATAATAAATAATGGTTTCCTGAAGATGTCTAGAGCAGTAACATTTTAGGTGACCTAGTGCCTTTGGTTGGAAGAAGGCAATAGCACTCCACTCCAGTACTCTTGCCTGGAAAATCCCATGGACAGAGGAGCCTGGTAGGCTGCAGTCCATGGTATCGCGAAGAGTCGGACACGACTGAGCTACTTCACTTTCACACATAGGAGAAGGAAATGGCAACCCATTCCAGTGTTCTTGCCTGGAGATTCCCAGGGAGAGGGGAGCCTGGTGGGCTGCTGTCTATGGGGTTGCACAGAGTCGGACATGACTGAAGTGACTTAGCAGCAGCAGTACGTTTGGTTAAGATAATAATTACTGTTAGTTTTATGAGGTTATTTCTCAATACAGAAAAGATATTAGTGTTTCAAAGTTCCCATTGTATGTTATCTGCAAATCTCTGCCACCTCTCTCCATTCCAGTTCAGTATTCTGGTATTAAGAACACATTTTTTCTGTCTTTATTTACTCTTCAGTGATCTAACACCAATAACACCAGCCCATAGAAACAACAGTCAAATATAACAAAAAGCACATTAAAGAGTCAAACATCACCATGTAATAGACATAAAAACACCTTATTAACATTTTTATAACACTCTCAACTGAAATAAACAGACCACTCTCAATTTTAACATCTGGTTCCCAACAATTCTTATTTGGGTGATAACTTTTTTAAAAACAAATGCTGGGCATTTTTCATCGACTTTTCATCAAGTAACAGCTGTTCCTTTAGAATAAAGTGTTAATGCACATTGGAAGTGTTACTGATGCTCACTTCTGTTTTGTTCTGAGTGAAAAAGCTTTACATTGGGTGCAATTCAGAATGACAAATGATTTCAGATGTTTTGAATGGATACCATGTTGCTGGTTTGAATGCAGTTTCTTGTGGTTTTTAGAATATTTTCCACCACAATTTTAATATTCAAATTTTATATTCAAATTATAGATGTACGAATACATTTTTCTTCAGGATGAAAGCACTTCTCTTGAGAATCTTTAGATCATCTATTACATCAATCATTTATGTTCATAAAGTGGCCATGAATGATAACCTACATCAGAACACAGCAAATATTCATGAAAGAAATAGATATGGTTCTTCTGTTCCTGAGTGCATTTCCACCAGATTCCCTTAGGATAATTCCCATTTCAATGTAAGCTATTGAAATTTTTGCTGAATTCAAATCACCACATTGTACTGGAACATGTGGAGAGACATATCCACAGATGATTGCCTGAAGGTTCAGGCATATTTAAAGACAATTTAATTATAAGGCACTATGAAGTTCTCCCAATTAATTTGGAACTAAATATTCTACATCTGCTTAGTCTTTTTAAAAATCCTAAAGAAATATTTATTTTTACATAATTACGGATTTGGTCATAGGTTAAAATTGATGTATTTTGTCATATTGAAACTAAATTAAACCAAATGATT
>SJYC01137043.1:0-36878 GCA_006408675.1 Madoqua kirkii
TGTCTGGAATATTTTTCCATATTATCACTTTAAATTATTTGACTTAATTTTTTTCTCTTTCTGCACAATGAATATGCTAAACATTCACCAATTTTTCAAACAACCCAGTTCACATTTGATCCTCCTATTCTTAGTAGGATTTTGTCTTTTTTCCAGAATAATTTTAAATTTCCTCACTTTGTAGTTGCCAACTTTAATTTGTATCAGTTCTTAGGTTTTCTCTTTCCATCTTATAGGAAGAGATGACACAGTAAAATCCTTTCTCCCATGCTCATAAATACATTTCCTGATACTGCCACTAGGATTTTGTTCCATTATTTAATTTATACAATATGATTTAGTTTATAATGTTTATTATATTTAGTTATATTTCCTTTCTTATATCTATTACATTTACTTCTCTTCTGTGAGCACATGGGCAAACTTAAATCCTTTTCATGACCAGTGTCAAATTTATTAACCCAGAGGTAGTCCAACTACAGCCAGTGGCCAAATCCTAGTTGCCATGTGTTTTTGTGAATAAACTTGTATTGGAACATGGCAATTTTCATTTGTTTACATTTCACCTTTGATGGTCTAAGCACCACAAAGGCAGAGTTGATTAGTGACCACACAGACAGGGCAGCCCACAGATCTAGATTATATAGTATCTTGCTCCTTACAGAAAATATTTATTGTCCTTTATACTATAATGCAGGAGACCTGGGTTCAGTCCCTGGGTTGGGAAGATCCCCTGGAGCAGGGCATGGTAACCCACTCCAGTATTCTTACCTGGAGAATTCCATGGACAGAGGAGCCTGGCAGGCTACAGTCCACAGGGTCGCAAAGAGTCAGACACAACTGAGCGACTAATACACACACACACACACAAGCTAATGAAGTTCAAATTTCAGGACACCTCATTTGCTTTCTCTCCTCCCAATTTTGAGTTTGTGACTTTGTATTCTTTCTTATAAAGTCTCTGCCCTCCAAACTGAATAATGTATGGATCCATCCTAGTTCATGAAATATAATTCCTTCCAGTTATTATGTCTTGCCGTCACACTCCTTCCTCAGAAACGTAGACTTCTCCAAAGAATCTTAAATATTTACCCTCTCTCATGAAGCAATGTTTCTTCCTGTATCCACTTAAAACTCTCATCTGGGTTCTGAGTACTAGTAGTTATTGTTAAGCTATCTTTTAAACCTGACTTGCTATAACTCACTTCATGAGTTACTGTCCTCTTAACTCTACAACACTTTTACCTCCTGTTCTCCTCATATTTGTAAATCCACTAACACCACCTGGGAAGTCCCCTTATAAATCATATAGGGACTAAGTGTCTCAGCTACTCTGACTCCTAAGTGTTCAAATCTTCCAAGGTTTCTAAACTCATTCTTTTATATTAACATGGCTTCTTTAGGTAATACAAAATGACTGCATTGTGAGGTTAGATTTTCATGAATCTGAAATCTTATAAAATGTCAAATCTTACTAGTAATTTCAATAATTCAGGTAATCATTAGTCACTGGCAAAGCTGTGTCCAAATATCTTAATCTGATTCCTCAGGTCCTTGGTTCTTTCATCAGATGCTCCTTTGTCCAGGCAGATAGATGGGAGTTCTAGGAAAGTGTGTGAACACTTCACTTACATGGAAGGACCTCCTCAGATATAAAATATCCTCAATTTTTCACATAGAGAGTTATACAGCATATGTGACATTTTCTAGGCAGTCATGTCCCATAAACACATGGATTCCTGCTTTGTTAGTCAAATTAATCCCAAGCAACCAGACACATTCTGCTAAAAGCATTTCTCCTGCTAAATAAATAAACAGATAAATAAATCAGATTGATTATAAGATCTCTGTTGCTAGTCAGTTTATACTTTCATACTGGGTAATATGCTTTCTCTGTGTGCTGAGTCAGCCTCTCCTGAATAACAGAAGAGAATCACAGACTAGCTGCTTATTTCCTCATCCATCCTCCGATCTTACTCAAGATCTCAGTGGCAAATATTTGTAGTAAATTTTCATTGTCTTACAATGTTTTCTACAATATTTCACTTAAGCAGACTAACACTCTCTGTTTGATTTGAACCATCCAATAGAGAATAGGAATTCCCTCCTGAAAATATACTACTTGTTAACATTTTCCTTTACAGGTTCTGTGATGTTAATTTACCAACACAATTACACTTTTCTTCCATCTACTTTAACTATTTTCACCATTTTCTATATGTCTGTAGGATTATTTAGTTGAACATTTAATTTTTCTTAGATCAATTTTTCTGAGAAAAGTTTCTATTGATTACATTTTAATTGTATGGGGAAGGGTCTTCATATCAGCTTCAACAACATTTTCTCATTCAGGGATCATCTTCTTCATAAATCTATTCTACATTTAATTCTATCAATGAAATATGAACTCTTATTTAGCTGTGGCAAAAAATTTTATGCTACTATTTGGCATTGTTGTTTTAGTTGCTAAATTGTGTCTCTTTTGTGACCCCATTGACTGTAGCGCACCAGGCTCTTCTATCCACAGGATTTCCATGCAAGAATACTGGAATGGGTTGCCATTTCCTTTTCCAGAGGAATCTTACCAACTCAGGGATTAAACCCACATCTCCTGCGTTGGCAGGTGGATTCTTTAACAGTGAGCCACCATGGAAGCCATCAAAGAGCATTCAAATTACAGTGTAATTGTGCTCATTTCACATGCTAGTAAGGTTATGCTCAGAATCCTTCTAGCTAGGCTTCAGCAGTACGTGAACCAAGAACTTGCAAATGTACAAATTGGGTTTCAAAGAAGCAGAGGAACCAGAGGTCAAATTGCTAGCCCTTTAGAGATCATGGAGAATGCAAGAGAATTTCAGAAAAAAACATATACTTCTGCTTCATGTGAGGCTTCCCTTGTAGCTCAGTTGGTAAGGAATCTGCCTGCAATTCAGGAGACCCAGGTTCGATTCCTGGGTCAGGAAGATCTCCTGGAGAAGGAACTGGCAACCCATTCCACTATTCTTGCGTAGAGAATCCTATGAACAGAGGAGCCTAGCAGGCTACAGTCCATGAGGTTGCAAGAGTGGGACACAACTTAGCAACTAAACCACCACCACCTCTGCTTCACTGACTACCCCAAAGCCTTTGACTGTATCACAACACCTGTGGAAAATTCTTAAAGACACTGGAATTCCAGACCACCTTACCTATCTCCTGAGACACCTGTATGCAGATCAAGAAGCAGCAGTTAGGACTGAACATGGAATAACAGACTGGTTCAAAATAGGGAAAGGAATATGTTAAGGCTGTATATTGTCACCCTGCTTAGTTAACTTGTAGCAGAGTATATCATGAAAAATGCTAGGATAAAGGAATCACAAGCTAGAATAAAGAATGCTGGGAGAAAGAACAACTTCAGATATGTAAACAATACCACTGTAACGGCAGAACATGAAATAGAGCCTCCTGAAGCGGGTGAAAGAGGAATGTAAAAAAGCTGGCTTGAAAATCAACATTAAAACACTAAGATCATGGCAGCCAGCCCCATCCCTCCATAATAAATGGAAGAGCAAAAATGAAAACAATGGCAGATTTTATTTTATTGGGCTCCAAAATCACTGCAGATGGTGACTGCAACCATGAAATTAAAAGGTACCTGCTCCTTGGAAGGAAATCAATAGCCAGCATTTAAACCTAGACAGCATAGAAAAAGGAGAAACATTGCTTTACTGAGAAAGGTCCACATAGTCAAAGCTATGTTTTTTTCCCCCAGTCATCAAGTATGTATGTGAGAGTTGGACCAGAAAGAAGGCTGAGTGTCAAAGAATTGATGCTTTCAAATTGGGTGCTGGAGAAGACTCTTGAGAGTCTCCTGGTCTCCAAGGACATCAAAACTGTCAATCCTAAAGGAATTTGGCCATCTGATGGGAAGAGCCAACTCACTGCAAAAGACCCTGATGCTGGAAAAGATTGAAGGCAGGGGGAGAAGTGGGTAGCAGCGTATAAGATGGTTAGATAACATCACTGTCTCAGTGGATATAAATATAAGCAAACCCCAGGAAATAGTGGAGCCTGGCATACTACAGTCCATGAGGTCACAAAGAGTGGACACGACTTAGAAACTAATCAGCCGCAATGATTTCACTTACACACCTTATGTAAGTGAAAATGATATTTTTTTCAAGCAGAAATATACTTTATACATCATATATTTCCAGTGATTGAAGTGGTAATTACAAGCTCATATTGAAAAGAAAAAACAAGTCCATGTTCAGTAAACTCTGTATTTGATTTATGGACATAACCCTATCCTAGATATAGTCCAGATCTTACAGACACTGAGTGCCATTAATCTTTATGTAACAGAACCTATCTATTCCCCAACCACAGCCCATGAATATCAGAAGAATATTTTATCTATTTAATTCCAACCAGTATCATAACAAGGAAGACAAACTCTTTATTTGCAATGACATAAAATGTTAGACTTTTATTTTGGGGGGAAGAACTGCACCATTTTGGGAATGATTGCATCATTTGCAATCACTGCAGATGGTGACTGCAGCCATGAAATTAAAAGATGCTTACTCCTTGGAAGGAAAGTTATGACCAACTTAGATAGCATATTCAAAAGCAGACATTACTTTGCCAACAAAGGTCCGTCTAGTCAAGGCTGTGGTTTTTCCAGTGGTCATGTATGGATGTGAGAGTTGGACTGTGAAGAAAGCTGAGCGCTGAAGAATTGATGCTTTTGAACTGTGATATTGGAGAAGACTCTTGAGATTCCCTTGGACTGCAAGAAGATCCAACCAGTCCGTCCTAAAGGAGATCAGCCCTGGGATTTCTTTGGAAGGACTGATGCTAAAGCTGAAATTCCAGTACTTTGGCCACCTCATGCGAAGAGTTGACTCACTGAAAAAAACTCTAATGCTTGGAGGGATTGGGGGCAGGAGGAGAAGGGGACAACAGAGGATGAGATGGCTGGATGGTATCACAAACTTGATGGACGTGAGTTTGGGTAAACTTCAGGAGTTGGTGATGGACAGGGAGGCCTGGCGTGCTGTGATTCATGGAGTTGCAGAGTTGGACACAACTGAGCAACCGAATTGAACTGAAAGTGTTAGAGAATTACAGTAAAGGTCACAATGTTTAGTGATATCCAGCCACAGTTCATACTACAAATAGTTTTTTAATAATTTTATTTCTTTATCTTGGCTCTTTATTATGAATTCCTGCCACTGAAATTCAAAGACACAAGTTCTGTACTGATTAAAACATCCAATAGTCTTTCTGGAGTGAAGGTCCAAGCTTATTTACAGCAGTATTAATGAATATGGAAGAATTCAGTTAGTGCATTCAGTTAGAGCTTTGTCTTCTAGTCATGTTAATTTCCAGGGGCAGTTAGTCCTCTGAAAACAAGTCCATGTTTTGTCGCTATTTGAAGTGCTAAGTTGCATTTGTAGTGATGGGTGTCTTGGAATAATATTTCAAAATGATTCAATACTCCTATCCCCAAATGCTATAATTCTTTCAAAGTGCCTGATACAGGGAGACTGTTGTGGATGAATCTGCCATATAAGTTGTTAGTATCATACATTAATTAAATGTGTATAGTTTTATCTGTGCCTCAAAATATTGTACTTCAGTTCAGTTGCTCAGTCATGTCCGACTCTTTGTGACCCCATGAATCGCAGCACGCCAGGCTTCCCTGTCCATCACCAACTCCTGGAGTTCACTCAGATTCACATCCATTTAGTCAGTGATGCCATCCAGCCATCTCATCCTCTGTCGTCCCCTTCTCCTCCTGCCCCTAATCCCTCCCAGTGTCAAGTTCAATGTCAACTCTTCGCATGAGGTGGCTAAAGTACTGGACTTTCAGCTTCAGCATCATTCCTTTCAAAGAAATTCCAGGGCTGATTTCCTTCATGAGACTCCCAGTTAGATACATATTCTACCACCAAATATAATACAGCTGTTCCATAGACTTCCCATAAATGTCCTCTGAGTACCTCCAGGGGAGAGTTATTTATAATTTCAGACCAACAAATCAAACCCAAATCCAGATTCTTCGAGGCTTTCTGGGTTCCATTCTTGCTTTCTTTAAATTAATTCAATACACGTTCACACTGATAAGTTTGAAGGAACAGATGAGATCAAGCTGTGACACACCAAGCAGGTGGCCCCGATCTGCTTTCCATCAGACCTGGGGTGCTGTCTTAGCAATGCATCATCTTGATTTATGGCCACATGTGGTATAGGAACTGTTGCACAGCATCCTCTGCTTTATACAATTCATTGGTCGTATTTTATTGGAAAAAAAATTCTGGAATGGTAAACAGAGCCTAGGAATTGAATAATAACTGTAGCCAGTTACCCTTAAGCTGAGTTATCAGGGGGCACTCTGTCACTTATTTTATCCAAATTATACAAGTAGAACATTCAAATCAGTAGGAGTCCAATTTCCCTCTTTTGCAGAAGAAAGGCCATGAGATTTCTACCAGGTATTGGCCATTTGTCTGGACAAGAGTGGCAAAAGACAGTTAAATACTACACCCTTGCTCTGAGCTTCTTGTGAGAAATTTTGCAATGACTTCCCCCCATGGTACTGTAATCTCCTAAAAAAAAAAATCTTTCCCATTTTCTCCCATCTACTATGGTTTCACCCTATTTCCAAACACTCTCTGAATATTAGATTTTACAACTCATCACACATAATGTTTACATACACAGAAAATAACAAGAGCCTTGCTAGCATATACAAACAAACATGTCAGGGTGAAGAACCTCAAGGGTGTCTATTCTGCTTGGTTATGGAGCTACATTTCCACTGATTTGGCTTAAAGGGAGAAAGTTAAGACCTACCTTGTAGAATATGCACTGTCAAGTTCAATGTCATGAATATGGTGTACTGGGTGCTATTATAATTTCCTCCATAAATGTAAAGTTCAATCTGCTTTTAGAACCATCATTAAAGACAAAACACACATTTTAAGAGGTAGGAAAGATGCAAAGGTACTTTTTACTAAATTCTCCCTCATTATTACCTGATGATCCTAGAAAACCTGTCAGTAAATTTTCTGAGTTACTTCTCATACTAATCACAGGGCACAATGATTTAAGAAAATCAACCCTTAATAAATTTTAAGTGAGAGGCCCTGCATTTATTTTTCAATGAGTCACATAAATTGTGTATTTCACTAGTCCTGCCTATTTAGATTGGCTGCTTCATCCAGTGCAACATGAAGTCTCTCAAATGGATTAGAGTAAACAGATGCCACCAGTATATTTTGGGTCAACATCCTGTTGGGTTTGAAGTGGTGACCCCATTTAACTTTCTCGAAACAACTCTAGTCTGAGTATGTTCTAATACCTGACCAATTGGATTGAATCATGAGAGCGTAATGCCATCATCTGTGCTTTTACCTATCATAAATCTTAATGCTGGCGCATACTCACACAGTAATAGGGTAAATAGTGTTCCCTACCCCCAACTTATGCCTGTTTAAAGCCACAGAATACCTTAGTCAGAGATAGGGTTTTTGTAGATACAATAAGTTAAGATGAGGTCTTGCTAGATTAGAGTATGTCCTAAATCTATTGACTGGTTATATCGTTACTAAAAAGAGAAGGGAACACACAGAGGCTTTCAATGTAGATCAGAGATTGGAATGATGTACAATAAACCAGAAACATCACAGATCACCAGGACATACCAGGAGATAGGAAAACGCAGGGAAGGATTATTTTCCACAGCTTTCAGAGGAAACGTGGCTCTGCCAACATCTTCATTTCAGAAATCTAGGCTCCAAAACTTTAGTAGACTAAATGTCTGTTGTCCTAAGCTACACAATTTATGGAAATTTGCTATAGCGGCCCTAGGAAACTAAAATAGTGCTAAAATTCACATTCCAGAATCATTTCTAGTAAATAGGGGTAAACAAGAGTACAACATGAGGAACGGCCTTGTCATTCTCTGAGTTTATTGCTTAATGGTAGGTTCTATGAAAGAGAAATTACTTCTCACAGTTTAAGAAATGTCCCTGGTTTCCTCACAATTATTCCCCAGGAATTTTACACATTGGCCTGTATTTTAGCTAGATTTATTAGCCATCTTCTATTTGTAATAAAGGTGACTAAGGTCCTTAACTCCTCTCCCTTTCTCTGCGAAGAAAATTATTTATCTGTGAAGAAAATTATTTCTCTGAGAAGAAAATTATCATAATAACATCAGTGTAGTGTATGAACCCTAGGTTTTTTTTTTTTTTGCTTTTAACCCTGCTTTACTTTAAAGCAAACAATGTTGAATTAAAGCAAATCCATGATAGAGCAGCAAAAGTGCATTTGTTTCCATTCCATAAGATTTCAAATTATGCCTAGTTGGAATTCCAAAGTGAGATAGGAAAGAAGACCTTAACCAGACGGGTTATGGTGTAGAAGGTCAGCTTCAGGTTTATGGAACTGCTTGTGGAGTCACACAGGGTGCTGAGGATCGGTTTAATTCTTGGTTGTTGATATGGTAAAATACTTACTTTTTGAGCATGAGGTCTTGTGTTTTCATTTTTCACTCAGTTCCATGAACTGTAGAGCCAGTCCTGATGACATATCAATCCCTCTTGGACCACTTTATTTTCTGTGCAGTTTTCATCATATCAGGGTCAGCTGAAACACTCAAACGACCCACTCTGATGGTTTCCTATTAACATCCAAGAATAGTCTGCCTTACTTATTGACCAATCAGAACCATTTAGAGGGAGTGAATGGAAAAAAAGCTTCCTTCTCAATCACTGTCTTAATTAGAACAGTAGTAGCTCATGGTCCCCTGCAATTCTGCATCACTTAGTGTTTACTACTGAGGAGAGTTTGGACAATTCCAAAAGATTCCACTTAGTCTAATTAAAACTTGATGGTGAGTGAACTTAGTTGCTATGCTCTGTGCAGAGGGCAAAGACGTCAGTGTTCAGTTCCTCTGTAACATCAGTTGTAATTCTGTACTCACGTAAAGGCAGTGCCACCACATAATAGTCCCTGCAGTCACACACACCCATTTGTAACTTCATCTCACCTAGGTTTCTGCCCTCGTGTTCTCTCCATACACTTTCACGTGAGGACACTTACAAGCACCATCCCTATCTTCCCTAAGCTTATTGTACATTCTGCCCTCCTCAAAAAGAGTTGGAAGACCATCACAGGCAACTTCACTCAAATTATTACATATGGTTCAGATTCTGAATTGGAGACTAGGGACAGATGGGGACTGGGTACGTATGGTCTGAGATCCTGGACTGGGAACTGGGTACACAGATCCCTGATTTTGGGACTGGGCTTTCCTGGTGCCTCAGATGATAAAGAGCCTGCCTGCAATATAGGAGGCGTGGGGTTAATCCCTAGGTCAGGAAGATCCCCTGGAGAAGGGAGTGGGGTAAACCACTCCACTTCCTTGCCAGGAGAATTCCATGGGCAGAGGAACCTGGCAGGCTATAGTTCATGAAATAGCTGAGTCGGACATGACTGAGCGACTAACACAAACACACAGATCTCAATCTTTCAAGGGTCTAGAACTTTAACTGAGGGGGTAAATCTGCTCCCTGTTTAAGTATATTTCAAGTGATGGGCTTGGGACTGTAGTACTCCCTTCCTTCAATTCAAATGTTGATAATGACCTTCAGTTTCTTATTGGGAATCCTATCAAGGTCCACTGTTTTAACATTATTTATCTTTCCTTAAAAAGCGAATTTGTCCAGGTGTACTTGCTTGGACTTTCTTCTCTTATTTTTCATTTCTTCCCACTGTGCTTATGAGAGGGAAGTTTTTCCTCCATACAGTTTCATGTGTAGTAATTAAATATGTTCTGCTGTCTATTTATTTTTCCCAAGGATACATAAAGCAACTAAGACAATATCATCTGACCCATACTCACTGCCTTGTCAATGTCAACAATATTAACTAAGCTGTTATCTCTGGATAATAAAAAGTCTAAGTTACACTTGTCACATTGCTTTCATATGAAAATAAGTATGTGTATTAGTTGCTTAGTCATGTTTGACACTTTGCAACCCCATAGACTACAGCCCACCAGGCCCCTCCATCCATGGGATTCTCCAGGCAAGCACACTGGAATGGGTTTCAATTTCCTTCTTCCAAAGGAACTATAGAAAGAAAGAAAGTGAAGTAGCTCAGTCATGTCTAACTCTTTGCGATCCCATGGACTGTAGCCTACCAGGCTCCTCCATCCATGGAATTTTCCAGGCAAGAGTACTAAAGTGGGTTGCTATTTCCTTCTTCAGAAAATAAGTATATAACTGTAGAATACTCTTGCCACCTCCTGCTTGACCACATTCAATTTACCTTGATTCATGGACCTAACATTCCAGGTTCCCAGGAAATATTGTTCTTTACAGTGTCAGACTTTACTTTCACCACCAGACACACCCTCGAATAAGCACTGTTTCCACTTTGGCCCAGCTGCTTCATTCTTTCTGCAGCTACAAGTAATTGCCTTCTGATCTTCCCCAGTAGCATATGGGACACCTCCTGAGCTAGGGAGCTCATCTTCCAGTGTCAAATCTTTTGCCTTTTCATACTGTTCATGGGGTTCTCCTGGCAAGAACACTGGGAATGGGTTTCCATTTCCTCCTTTAGTGGACCATGTTTTGTCAGAGCTCTTCCCCATAATCAGTCCATCATGGGTGACCCTGCATAGCATGGTTCATGGCTTTATTAAAATATGCAAGCCCATTTGCCATGACAAGGCTGCAATCCACGAAGTAGAATCAGTGAACTAAAATAGACAAGAATGAGCAAATTTAATTCAGGTAATCGTTATATCTACTATTGTGGACAAGAATCCCTTAGAAAATATGGAGCAGTCCTCATAGTCAATGAAAGAGTCAGAAATAAATACTTGGGTGCAACCTCAAAAATGACAGAATGATCTCGGTACATTTCCAAGGTAAACTATTCAACATCATAGTAATACAAGCCTAGCTCCAATCACTGATGCTGAAGGAGCTGAAATTGAAGAGTGCTATGAAGATGTACAACAACTCCTAGCACTAATGCCAATAAAATATGTCCTTTTCATCACAGGAGGTTGGAATGCAAATGTAGGAAGTCAAGAGATATGAGAAATAACAAGAAAATTTGACCGTGGGGAACAAAATGCAGCAGGACCAAGGCTAAAAGAGTTTTTTCAAGATAGCTTGAACAATACAAGAGATGACTCTACCCATGACATCACCAGATTGATTATATTCTTTGCAACCAAAGATGGAGCAACTGTATACAGCCAGCAAAAACAAGACCTGGAGCTGACTGTAGCTCAGATCACCAGATCCTTAGTCAAAAACTCAGGCTTCAGTTGAAGAGAGTAGGGAGACCACTAGGCCATTCAGATATGACCTAAATCAAATTTCTATGATTATACAGTGGAGGTGATAAATAGATTCAAGAGATTAGATCTGGTAGGCAGAGTGCCTGAAGACCTATGGATGGAGGTTTGTAACACTGTACAGGAGGCAGTGATCAAAACCACCCCAAAGGTAAAGAAATGCAAGAAGGCAAAGTGGTTGTCTGAGGAGACTTACAAATAGCTGAGCAAAGAAGAGATGTGAAAGGCAAGGGAGAAAGGGAAAGATATACCCAACTGAATGCAGAGTTCCCGAGAATAGGAAGGAGAGATAAGAAGGCCTTCTTAAATTAGCTAAGCAAAGAAATATAGGAAAATGATAGAACAGGAAACACTAATGATCTCTTCAAGAAAACTGGAGAGATCAAAGGAATATTTCATGCAAGAATGGGCACAAGGGACGGAAACGGTAAGGACGTAACAGAAGCAGAAGAGATAAGGATGAGATTGGAAGAATACACAGAAGAAATATAACTATACAAAAAGTCTTAATGAATGACCCAGATAACAGCTATGGTATGGTCACTCACCTAGAGCCAGACATCCTAGAGTGTGAAGTCAAGTGGGCCTTAGGAAGCATTACTATGAATAAACCTAGTGGAAGTGATGGAATTCCAGTTAACCTATTTAAATCCTAAAAGATGATGCTGTTAAAGTACTACATTCAATATGCCAGCAAATTTGGAAAACTCAGCAGTGGCCACAGGTTTGGAAAAAGTGAGTTGTCATTCCAATCCCAAAGAAGGGCACAATCGTGATTATTTCACAGGTTAGTAAAGTAATGCTCAAAAACTTCCAAGTTAGACTTCAGCAGTACATGAATTGAGAACTTCCAGATGTAAAAGCCTGGTTTCAAAGAGGCAGAGGGACCAGAAATCAAATTACCAACATTTGTTGGATTATGGAGAAAGCTAAGGAGTTTCAGAAAAACATATACTTTTACTTCATTAACTACACTAAAGCTTTTGACTATGTGGATCACAACAAACTGTGGAAAATTCTTAAAGAGATGGGAGTACCAGAGCACCTAACATGTCTCCTGAGAAACCTGTATGCAGGTCAAGAAGCAACAATTATAACTGACACTAAACAACAGACTGGTTTAAAATCAGGAAAGGAGTATGCAAATGTTGTATACTGTCACCCTACTTACATAATGTATATGCAGAATATAACATGCAAAATACTGGGCTGGATTAATTACAAGCTGGAATCAGAATCACTAGGAGAAATATCAACAACCTCAGACGTGCAGATGATACCACTCTAATGGTAAAAAGTGAAGAGGATCTAGAGAACCTCTTGATGAAGGTGAAGGAGGAGAGTGAAAAAGCTGGCTTGAAACTAAATATTCAAAAAACTAAGATCATAACATCCTGTTCCATCACTTCATGCAAATAGATGGGGAAAAAGTAGAAACAGTGACAGATTTTATTTTCTTTGACTTAAAATTATCACTGTGGATGATGACTGTATAGCCATGAAATTACAACACTTGCTCCTTAAAAGGAAAGCTATGACAATGTGGACAGTGTATTCAAAAGCAGAGACATTTCTTTGTTGGCAAAAGTCCAATAGTCAAAGTTATGGTTTTGTCAGTAGTCATGTACAGATGTGAGAACTGGACCATAAAGAAGGCTGAGCGCTAAAGTACGGTACTGGTGAAGACTTAAGAGCTCCTTAGAATGCAAGATCTAACCAGTCAATCCTAAAGGAAATCAACTCTAAATCAGTCCATTGGAAGGACTGATGCTGAAGCTCCAACAGTTTGGCCACTGATGTTAAGAGCTGATTCACGGAAAAAAACTGATGCTGTGAAAGACTGAAGGCAGGAGGAGAAAGAGGCCACAGAGGATGAGATGTTTGAATGGCATCACTGACTCAAGGGACATGAATTTGAACCAACTCCAGAAGATGGTAGAGACTGAGGTGGCTGGTGTGCTGCAGTGCATGGTGTCGCAAAAGTCAGACTCGACTCAGTGAGTGAGCAGCAACAAGTACCATTGCTCATTTGGGGAAGGGTTGGTCATGTATGGATGTGAGAATCGGACTGTGAAGAAAGCTGAGCGCTGAAGAATTGATGCTTTTGAACTGTGGTGTTGGAGAAGACTCTTGAGAATCCCTTGGACTGCAAGGAGATCCAACCAGTCCATCCTAAAGGAGATCAGCCCTGGGATTTCTTTGGAAGGAATGATGCTAAAGCTGAAACTCCAGTACTTTGGCCACCTCATGCGAAGAGTTGACTCATTGGAAAAGACGCTGATGCTGGGAGGGATTGGGGGCAGGAGGAGAAGGGGACGACAGAGGATGAGATGGCTGGATGGCATCACGGACTCGATGGATGTGAGTTTGAGTGAACTCCAGGAGATGGTGATGGACAGGGAGGCCTGGCGTGCTGCAATTCATGGGGTTGCAAAGAGTCGGACACGACTGAGCAACTGAACTGAACTGAACTGTAGCAGTTACTCCTTCATCATTAGGCCTATGAAACTCTGCCTGAACAGAGCAGCAAATGGCCTCTCATAATTTCTGGAAGTGTCTTCCCAAAAGTTTGCAACCACTTAGTGATTTAGTAACAAACCTAAGCAATCCCTTCCATTTGATAATAATAGAATTGCAACACATCCCTCCATCATCGGCTTCCTGGGTAGCTCAGTGGTAAAGCATCTGCCTGCCAATGCAGGAATCGCAGGAACCTGGGGTTCGACCCCTGTGTTGGGAAGATCCCCTGGTGAAGAAAATGGCAACCCACTCCAGTATTCTTGCTTGGAAAATCCCATGAACAGAGGAGCCTGGCAGGATATAGTCCAAATGGGTGCAAAGAATCAGACACAACTGAGCACAGGCCCACATGCACACCCTCTATCATTAATTTGATGAATCCATGCCGGTAACAATACACCAATCTCCTGCTGGTGAATGTGCATTGATTAAATACCCTCAATATTCAGTCATTACCTGATTTTAGCCTCTAATTTCATGAAAAGTTTTTCAAGTAACCAATGACTTGAATCATTTGCAAGGGAGTATAAAATTTCTTGAAGAAGCCACAAAGATTCAAGGTCTTCAAGTGAAGAAAAGTAAAATCTTCCAGATTTTCCCACAATACCACTATTAAAGGCTGGACTTTCTTCTCTTTATCCATGTACTCCATTCCTCTACTTCCAGATCTATTTTCTCTATTTCCTGTCAGTGGTAAGACTTATCCCACTTCATATGTTTCCAAGAGTTCACCATGTCACATCACCAATGGGTAGCTGACCATTTTGGAATCAAAGTCTCATTGTATTTTTCCATGAACTCCTTTTACATTGGAAAACAAAACTCCTTATTAAAATACGCTTGCTCCTTGGAAGAAAAGTTATGACCAACCTTGACAGCATAATGAAAAGCTGAGACATTACTTTTCCAACAAAGGTTCATCTAAGTCAAAGCTATGGTTTTCCCAGTATTCACGTATGGACATGAAAGTTGGACTATAAAGAAAGCTGAGCATCAAAGAATTGATGCTTTTGAACTGTGGTGTGGGAGGAGACTCTTGAGAGTCCCTTGGACTGCAAGGAGATTCAACCAGTCCATCCTAAAAAAAATCAGTTCTGAATACTCAGTGGAAGGACTGATACTGAAGCTGAAACTCCAATACTTTGGTCACCTGATGAGAAGAACGGACTCATTTGAAAAGACCTTGATGCAGGGAAAGATTGAAGGTGGGAGAAGAAAGGGAAGACAGAGGATGAGATGGCTGGATGGCATCACTGACTTGATGGACATGAGTTTGAGTAAACTCGGAGTTAGTGATGGACAGGGAGGCCTGGCGTGCTGCAGTTCATGGGGTCACAAAGAATCAGACACAACTAAGCAACTGAACTGAACTGAAGTATTACTATTTGGGGGACTTAAATACAAACCTGCCCACAAAACCAACTGGAACTCACACAAACGATTGTCAAATCAGATTCACAAGTCAGAAATCTTGTCTGGTATGAAGTTTTATAATTTCAAGGATACAACAATGAGGCCTTGTGAAGTGGGGAAAAATTAGGGTCTCATATAGAAGTCTGGGTCCTTTTTTGGACATTGAATGTGCCCTGCCCCACACTTCTATATTTAGTTTCTAAGTAAATTGTTAATTGGCTTACTTATACAGATGGACTTTTCTTAACCACAAAACATCTCTTTTTTATACTTAGAGAGTGGCATAGCTAACATGACATTTTCCTTGGGATCATGACTTTAAATTTATGGATTCCCGGTTTATTACAAGCAATTCTGGACAGTTCTGACAATATGCTAAAAATATTTTATTTACAAGGATTCTCATGCTAGCAAAAATTAGTTTATTCTGAAGAATCATTGAGTTATTATGTTTACAGAAAGATTAGACCAAAATGCCTGCCTTTTTTTGTATCCCAATAGTTTCTCTCCACACCTGCCCCCATCAGGAGAGAGAATGGATTCAGATTCCATCCTCCTATTACTACATCTTCTGTACAGAAGTCCCTCATGGACTTCTTTCACAGAAACAATGTTTTTTAAGTTGAATATTTTACTGCTACTTATTTTTCTCATATGTTGAAAATTGCTTCATTTTATATTGACTAGAAATCACACATTCCTTATTTAACATGATTTGTAATGAAGCTGAAAACCCATTTGATTTCACCGGAGAAACTTCTCTTCAATCCCTGTCCTCATCTAGGAATCTACTGTCACCACTACAGTTAAGGCTTCCATGAATTCATACCTGGCTTCGTTTTAAACTTAACGTCTTCAATCTTTCCTTCACTGTAGTGCAACTCTGATTATTTTAAAATGACAACCTGATTGCTGAGCCCAGGTTCAACATCATTTATGCTCTGCCCATTTCATAAACACAAAATTTCATGGATTTTATTTCTTCTCCAAGATACATTAAATGATCACCTTTACAAAAGATTCTCTGCTGTGTCTTAAAGATGCTTCATTATTTCATCCATTCAGTTCTTCAAATATTTTGTTCTTTAGTCATCAGCCAAAGTTTCATCTACCAACCATGACTCACTTGGCACAACTACAGCCCTGGTTTCATTCATGCCACCACTAATTCTAAAACTGCTTTCATGCACCTGAATGCAGCTGACGAAAAACACACAACTGAATCATGCTGATCATCTCTTTAAAACTATGACCTTAAAAATTACCTGTGTCCTTCATGCTGCCAAGTAATGCTATTATTCTTCCATAAGCCCTCACTCTCTTTCCCTCATATGAAATGATAGATTCCTTTCATATTTCAAATCCTTTCCCAATCTCATTGCCAGCTGATCTTGTTTCTTCTGTCACTGAAAAAAAAAAAAAATTAAAGCAACCACAAGGACAAGTTCAGACTCCCACTGCTGTATATACTTAATACCAGTCAGGATCTTTGCTTCCCTAACACTTGTCTTGAATATTACTTGTCTTGCATAAACATAGGCAGTGTCTCTTAACCTTGTTGCTGTTGACATATTGAGTCAGATATTGCAGGACCAGGGGGAGAATGGGAGCCATCCTATGCATTATAGGATGTATGGGCATGCCTGGCCTCTCTTATTTGAAGTCAAGGAGCTCCTTTGTCCCATTCACCAACTGTGACAATCAGAAATGTCTCCAAACACTGAAAATTCTTGCAAACTTTTCTCCTATTGAAAATCATTGCCAGAAAAGAAATATCCGTGCCAATCACTGAGGTTAACCACTGAGGCCAACCTCTTTGCTTACTCATTAACTTTCTGGCTACACATAGATGCCTTTCAAGGAAAGCTTCTCCCTTACACAATTTATTCCTCTTTAATGGGTCATTTTCATAATCACACACACACACACACACACACACACACACACACACACACACACACTACTATTTCTCCCAGCTTAGAAAACAAATAATCAATTAAAATCATTTGCATATCACATTTCCCTTGCCAGATACCCTGAGGGAAACTAATTCCCATTTTTAACCAAAATTTAAGAATAATTTATACTCATTGTCTTCATGGCTGCTTATTTCATTCTCTCTTAAATCTCCTCCATACTAGTTTTTGCCCCAGCCTAAACATTACATGTCTCTTCCACTGTTAATAGTTCCTTCTCTTTTCCTCACCTTACCTAATCTATTAGCAGGGTATGATAACTACCTTCTTCTTCATTTAGCTTCTCTATTTTCCTATTACTTCTCTAGTCTTTTTTTTTTTTAATTATCTCAGTCTTTCACCGGATTCTCCTTTTCTAGACTTCTCAAGGGTATGCTCTAGGAATCAGCACCTGATTTTCTCCCCCTCATCTTTCTTTGCACTTACTTCCTTGGTGATCTCATTCCATCTCATGGCTTTATGTGCAATCTAAATGCTAATGATCCCCAAATCTGTATTTCTATGCCATATTTCTATCCTGAATTCCACACTCATAAACTCAATTACTTTTTTTTTTTTTTTTAACATTTCTGCTTGGATGTTGTGACTATAACGGGTCTATTTTTCCTGAAATCCATTCCTCACTCTCCCTTATTCAGTTCAGAGCACACTGGACCTGACACCTGTAGTTTATGTACATCAGAAATTCCTGAAGCTGGCTTCCGAGTGGAATCAAACCACAGGAGACACATGTAGAAAGATGAAAAGCAGGAGAAAAGGAAGGATATAATTATTCTCCCGTCTTGATGTCATCTCTCATAACAGTTGTATTTCTTCCATGGCTCCAGTGCCTCTAACACAGGCCCACTGTGCTTCTAGTTTCCATCAGCAGCCCATTCTCCTCAGCTCCAGTAAAGCAGTTTCCTCTATCCCTCCATCCAAGTGGTAGATGCCTCCTGTTGCTGCTAACTGTGAGTTGCCACACCATCTCCAAACTGGCTTTTTAAAATTTATCTGTACTACCAATTACTTATGCCAAATTCTCTTTGTTTTAGATACTCAGTGACTTTCTTTACTTGGTCGGGCTCTCATCACTGCAGCCATCTAGTAGACATGTCATAATAAACATTTCTCAAAATAAATCACTGATCTTCATTTCTCTGGCCCAGTCACACCTGTCCACGCATCTCCATCAAATCTAACAACTTGGGATTACTCAGAATGGATTAACAAATAACTCTCCTAATTTTTATTTTTGCCAAAGGAAAAATACTTGAAAATGGCTTGCATGACTTCCATCCACATTTTCCTGGCCAGAATATGCTAGCGACCCTGAACATAACTGCACGCATCATTGTCATTCCATCTTACCATTAGCCAAGCCGAAGACCTGAGAGATCTTCCACTTTCTTTAGCACGCCACCTTCCTAGTTACAAATTTTGATTCAGCCTACTGTGGAAACAGCTTTGACTTCCATATAATTATCACTTAGATTACTGCTAAAGACTTTTATTTGACTTCCTTAGTTGCAGGGTCAAACATCTGATTCATTGTTAAATGTTGTATAAATTATATTGAATATTACAATCCATTATATCAATCCCTTCTTAAAAAAATAGCTTATTTTGCCCCCACTGAAAGCTCAAATGTATTTAACTGCAACATTTTATATGAACTAGTTTCTTTTCTATTCTATGTCCTTATCTTCATCTTTCATTTATTACTGAGCCCCTGCCTCATGCAGAATAAATTTACTTAGTTCAGCTTATATTTACTCCCTTATTGATCAAGTACGTGGTACTTGCTATGTTCTCTCAAAGTTCCTCAGATTTTAAATTTAATAGTAATTGCCAGGCTTTATTTTATTTGCTTGCATTACTTTCCATCTATATTCACTTCAAGCACTGGACTCTTTGAAGTCATGCTCTGTTCAATGCTATATAAATAAAGCTCAGGAAAAGAATATTTAAAAGTAACTTAATAACTTTGCTTTCAATTAACTATGTATCTATCAATGGAAATTGTTTCTCCTTTTCTGTAAACCCAAAACTACATTTCCAATTTTTATTTTATGATTATTACATAATTCTAAACATTTGAATTGAGGTTCTACATTAAATGAAATCAGCATTTTCTTTTAAAAATGCACTACTAAATATTTGTATTTTCTGAAAATACATTAATTACATATGCTGCAATATGATTTGAAAATAAATCTCCCAAAACATAAAAGGATTACATAAAGGAAATATGTCAAAACCATTGTAAGTGTTTAATTTAAGTCATGGTCATACGTAATTTAATAAATTATTTAGTATTTGTATGAAAATAATATAACAAAAATAAAGCAAAAACAAATATATACAACTTTTATTTTTTTAGGCATCTGTAAGGTGTCTCTATATATGTGTGTGTGTATGTATGTATGTATGTGTGTGTGTATGTATATAGCATATAGTATTATATTTGATCAGAACCTCCTAGTGACGCTTCCAAAGGCCCATTTGACTTTGTATTCCAGGATGTCTGGCTCTAGGTGAGTAATTACAGCATCGTGTTTACCTGGGTCATGAAGATCTTTTTTGTATAGTTCTTCTGTGTATTCTTACCACCTCTTCTTAATATCATCTGCTTCTGTCAGGCCCATACCATTTCTGTCCTTTATTGTGTCCAACTTTGCATGAAATGTTCCCTGGTATCTCTAAATTACTTGACGAGATCTCTGGTCTTTCCCATTATATTTTCTCTATTTCTTTGCATTGATCACTGAGGAAGGCTTTCTTATCTCTGTGCTATTTTTTTGGAACTCTGCACTCAAATGGGTATATCTTTTCTTTTCTCCCTTGCCTTTAGCTTTTCTTCTTTCCTCAGCTATTTGCAAGACCTCCTCAGACAACCATTTTGCCTTTCTTTTTTGTGGAGATGGTCTTGATCACTGCCTCACAATGTCAAGAACCTCTGTCCATAGTTCTTCAGGCACTCTATCAGATCTAATCCCTTGAATCTGTTTGTCACTTCCACTGTATAATCATAAGGGATTTGACTTAGGTCATATCTGAATGATCTACTGGTTTTTCCTCCTTTCTTTAAGTCTGAATTTTATAATAAGGAATTCATAATCTGAGCCAGAGTTAGTTCCCAGTCTTGACTTTACTGACTGTATAGAGCTCCTCAATCTTTGGCTAAAAGAATATACTCAATCTGATCTGGTATTGACCATCTGGTGATGTCCATGTGTAGAGTCTTCTCTTTTGTTGTTGGAAGAGGGTGTTTGCTATGACCAGGACATTCTCCTGGCAAAACCCTATTCTCCTTTGCCCTGCTTCATTTTGTATTCCAAGGCCAATTTGCCTGTTACTCCAGGTATCTCTTGACTTCCTACTTTTGCATTCCAGTCTCCTGTAATGAAAAGGACAACTTTATTGGGTGTCAGTTTTAGAAGGTCTGGTAGGTCTTCATAGAACTGTTCAACTTCTTCAAGATTACCAGTTGGGTCACAGATCTGAATTATTGTGATACTGAATGGTTTGTCTTGGTAATGAACAAAGATCATTCTGTTGTTATTGAGATTGGACCCAAGTACTGCATCTGAGACTCCTTTGTTGACTATGAGGGCTACTCCATTTCTTCTAAGGGATTCTTGCCCACAGTAGTAGATATAATGGTCATCTGAGTTAAACTCCCTTATTCCAGTCCATTTTAGTTCACTGATTCCTAAAATGTCAATGTGCACTCTTGCCATTTGCTGTTTGACCACTTACAATTTACCTTGATTCATGGACCTAACATTCCAGGTTGCTATGAAATATTGTTTTTTACTGAATAGCACTTTACTTCCATCACCAGTCACATCCACAGCTGGATGTTGGTTTTGCTTTGGCTTCATCTCTCCATTCTTTCTGGTGTTATTTCTCCAGTAGCATAATGGGCACCTACTGACCTGGGAAATCATCTTTCAGTGTCCTATATTTTTGCCTTTTCATATTGTTCATGGGGTTCTCATGGCAAGAATACTGAAATGGTTTCCTAGTGCATTCTCCAGTGGGCCACATTTTGTCAGAACTCTCCACCATGACCCATCCTTCTCAGGTGAACCTGCATGGCATGACTCATAGTTTGAGTTAGACAAGACTGTGACCATGTGATCGGTTTGATTAGTTTTCTGTGACTACGGTTTTCATTCTGTCTGCCCTCTGACGGATAAGGATAATCCATTATGGAAGCTTCCTGATGGGAGAGACCGACTGTGGAGAAACTCTCATTCTTGTGTGCTGGGCCATGCTCAGTAAGTCTTTAATCCAATTTTCTATTGATGGGTGGGGCTGTGTTCCTTCCTTGTTGTTTGACCTGAGACCAAATTATGGCAGAAGTAATAAAAATAATGGTGATCTCCTTCAAAAGGTCTCATGCATACACTGCCACACTCAGTGCCCTCAATCCTGTAGAAGGCCCCTGCCAACCCGGGAGCAAAACTAGTGGAGGTGACGGAAAGTCAGTTGAGCTACTTCAAATCATAAAAAGACGATGCTGTTAAAGTGCTGCACTCATTACGCCAGTGAATTTGAAAAACACAGCAGTGGCCACAGGACTGGAAAAGGTCAGTTTTCATTCCAATCCCAAACAAAGGCAAAGCCAAAGAATGTTCAAGCTACTGCACAGCTGCACTTATCTCACACACTAGCAAAGTAATGCTCAAAATTCTCCAAGTCAGTCTTCAACAGTACATGAAATATAAACATCCAGATGTTCAATATGGATTTAGAAAAGACAGAGGAACCAGAGATCAAATTGCCAACATCCACTGGATCATTGAAAAAGCAAGAGAGTGTCAGAAAAATATCTACTTCTGCTTTACTGATTGTACCAAAGCCATTGACTATGTATATCACAACAAACTGTGGAAAATTCTTAAAGAGATGGGAATACCACACCACCTGACCTGCCTCCTAAGAAGTCTGTATGCCAGTCAATATGCAACAGTTATAACCAAAATGGAACAGAATGGTTCCAAATTCAGAAAGTTGTACATCAAGGTTATATATTGTCACCCTGCTTATTTAACTTATATGCAGAGTACATCATGCGAAATGAGAGGCTGGTTGAAGCACAAGGTGGAATCAAGACTGTCCAAAGAAATAAATCATATATTTTCTTTGTTAACCTTAACACTAAGCTTATACAAGTACAAATGCACCATATCTCTGGATCTATAACTTGATCTGTGTGTGTGTGTGTATGAACCACATGGTTTAAAAAATAAAGGATCAATACATATTTCTGACTTACACATTGATTATTCACCTGAAAAATTATTTTGTTTTACATCTGCCTCCATAATAATCAACTGGTATATACAAAGTTTAAAAATACATTATTAAAGTGCAATTTTAATGTGCAGAGTCACAAATAATAATAATCCAGGTAGTTCTAAACTTTACAAAAATTAAATATGTCTAGTGAACAAAAGATATTTAACTTAGCTATCATTTTTTATAGGTTTAGGACTTCAAATTTTATTTTTTTACTATGTAGTATGATGAATTGGTCTCAGGAGATCCTTGTTTATGATTAATTTGTTCCATTACATCTTTTGGGGCATAAAAAGTGTAGTTTTTATGATTTCCTGAACTAAAAGTTATCTATTTACGTAGTGAAATGTCTGGCTACATAAAATTTTGCCTGTAGTAAATTATACTTTTGCTTTATGTTGCAATGTGTGGCAAGTTATCTTACTTCATTGCATTTTATTTCTATTACCTAATATTTGATTAAAACATAACTATGAGACATTAATAGAATTGAATGCATGTGAATAGAGCCTTATTTAAAAACCAGAACATTATCAGTGATTTCGCAGCTATTTTTCATCCATTATCTGCCAGACAGATGCAGTTATACTTCCACATTTTGTGCTTAAAATTTCCTTGGTTTCTTAATAGATAGCATCTGGTTAAAAGTTTATTTCTGGATCCAGACAGTCTGTATTTGGATCTTGCTTCCTTCTTTTCACAGTCCTTTTTTAGTCTATCAGTAATCTCTTTTCCTATTCCTTCTGGAAATTTAAGTAATTTTGGAAAGAGTGGAAAAAAGTGAAATGATGAAACATAGTGTTTCCACATTACAAATTTCTCCCACAAGCTCCTTCAGCAAAATGAGAAATCTTCTGTTGTAAAGGACATTTAACTAGAAAATAACTACGTGGGACCAATATTGAACACCATGTCACACAAAGGAAGAACACAGGTGAACTACCTCATTCTATTAACACCAATAATCTCAGGAAAAGATGATTAATCTTAGATCAATGTATGCTAAGTTGCTTCAGTCGTGTCCAACTTTGCGACCCTTTGGAGTGTAGCCTGTCAGGCTTCTCTGTCCATGGGATTCTCCAGGCAAGAATACTGGAATGGATTGCCATGCCCTCCTCCAGGGGATCTTTTTGACCCAGGGATTGAACACGTGTCTCTTATGTCTTCTGCATTGGCAGACAGGTTCTTTACCACCAGTGCCACCTGGGACGCCCCTTAGAATAGGTATGGGTAAAATACTGAGGGCCACGGGAAGAAAAGAACTTGTGTATGGCTGCTTATTCAATAGGCTATTTTTAAAGAGGAGCACCTGACCTAGCAATGGGCACAGGTTCTCCACAAATGGAGACTCAAACGTGAAACTGAAAGATTGCCAAGATCTTACTGGGGTTTTCAGTTAATAATAATAAAAAAAAATGGCAAACCCCAAACCATCAGAAAAATAAAAGCATAAATGAAGAAGGTCCCATGTTTGTCTTATCCACAAGGCATTTCACAGATGACACCTGCAAAACTAGGGAAAAAAACTCTGAAGTGTGAAAAGCCCTGCTGGACATATTTTGAGTAAACATTGTTAGTGATGATCTTGGAAGAAGCCAGATAAGGCAAATTGCCCTTATGGGTAAAATCTGACAGACAGAATTTGCTACAACTGTCATAAGTTTCAAAGCATCTAATCAACAAGCCAATTCTCATGAGAGGTATTGATCTTACCATTTATCTAATTAATGCTATTCATCCTAAAACAGGTCACCTGTACATCCATGCAATATTCACTCAATATCCACTGCAATGCTTGCTACTAGGTAATTCTTTTTTTCTGAAAATCAGCTAGAGTGTTTTTTTTTCTTTTTGGTGTGTGTGTGTGCTAACTTAGTTATGCCATTTTAGATTAATTGGAGGATAAATCTAGATGGTCCAACATTTACCATGAACTCTGAACACAGCAAGAATATGTAGTATTGTGAAAGCTAAATTAGCAAGAAAAATCTCCTACACTAAACAGATTTATAAGCAACAAAGTAAAAGCTTTCATTGAGTTACACTCATCAAATCCTGGTGATATTTTTTAAATAAATAGAAAGATTAACAATGAGAAAAATGTTATCTAAATAGAAAAAAATATATACTGATATCAGATCTTTTATCACTAACATTAGATACCAGTTGACCAAGAAATAGCATCCATAGAGGTATAGAAGAGTTCTCCTTTACTAGAATTCTTTAAGGAAGAATGGATAATGCCTTTGGCTAATCAATCAATTTCATAAATCTTAAAAATAACCAAATTAATTCCCAGACTTCTGAAAAAAATACTTGCAATGTTCTTTAGCAAAATGAAAATTTGAGATATAAATGTTTATACTATGTTGTCCAAGAAACAGAACTTATCCAGAGGTAAAAACAGAAAGAAAATACAGTTCTTTATAAAAAGGAAATAAATTTCTATGCTGACCTCTATGTGGTAGGCTGAAAGAGTATGTCAGAATTAGAGACAAAGACTTCTGTTCAACAAGTCATTTCATAAATTGTGTGATTAAGGATACAGATAATCTTAAAATCTTATAGCCACATTACACCCTCCATCATTAAGAACATATAGAAATCAAGAAATACTGGGGAAAAGCCATGAATAAATTTGTATTGGAAATCATCCTATTGGTTTTGGTAAAGTTGGTCTAGTTTACCAAGTGTTCCTCATATACTCTCCTGAATTGCCCTCTTAGAGTGATTTACCATCTGCTGCCTTACCAATAAATGTTAATTCAGTCAGATTAGTATTTATACCACCTGTAAGGCTGAGAACCTCTTTCCCTCCTGTTCATCAGCACTGTTGAGCAAAACCTAATCTCAAGTTTGTGGTTAACGCATTGTTTAAGTGAATGAATAAATAGACAAATGTATGTATTTTTACTCTCTTTTTCAGATGTTAGCTCTGAAAGGGAGTTATATGTCCATATAAAGAGTAGATAAGTGGAAAAGAGCTGCTCATAGACAGCACGAGCACTTGTTAAACCTAATCTTTCAGTTTGGACTGGCCAATCATTTTGGTTTTCAGCATTACACCTTTTGAGATCATGGTGCTTCGAGAGGACCCAGCCCTGGCAGGCGCCTTCTGGGGGTCACACTGGCAAGTTAGGGGGCAGGTGTAGAGTCTGAAGGTGACTCTGTCTTAAAAGGGTATATCAGCCCTATCCTGCCTGCCTGCCGCGGAGAAGAGATGCTGAGCAGTTCCAAGTTGAGGCCTGCTACCTTTTTTCGTCCACCCACCTGGTGTAGTTCGTGAACACCAGCATGCCCAGCCCTGCCCTCATCCCCCCATGGCACCAGTAGCCTCTCCTTGGTCACATCCCCTCCCGCCACTGCTGGCCCCCTTTCTCATGGCCTGCCTGCATTCCCCTTGCCTCCTTGTCCTTGCTTTGGTCTTTTCCATCCTTACAAGGATGCACCAGTCCTTGTAAGGTCACAGACTTACCTGGTTGGAGTGCTGCTGAAGTGGTCCACCAGGCAGTGCAGGACATCGTGGCTGCAGCAGCAAGGGAAGGTGTGCCAGGTGCCCAGGTCTGCATGTGAGGGGCCCCTCGGCCAGGTGCCTAGCAAGGAGGCCAGTGGCAGTCAATACAAGACAACTTAAAGTTCTGATGGAAAATTTCCAAATTAAACAAAAAAAGTCCAAATCTGTCTTGGCTGAGGTTAGGCAGAGGCTTTAATATCTCCTTTACTCTCTCGGGAGCCTACTTGCTTATTTCCTTTCTTGCTTTGTCTACAAAGATCTGCACTGCACAGGGACCCCCAGACCCGCTTCCTCCCTGAGCCTGGGCTGTACCTGGAGACCATGTGAGCCTGGCTATCTTCTGCTCATCCCATCAGATTCTTGCTGATGTTGTTCAAGACTAGGGGTGAGTGGGCTTAAGTCCTGTATCTCCTTGCCCTGGTTGGCTGGGTTCATGGTCACACCACTCAGCACAAATGACATTGGGCAGCAAACCCCCCGTGTCCAGTTGACCCACTGCCCAGCCATGCTGCCCCAAGAGCAGCCTCTCAAAAGTCAGGGTTCGCTTTCACTTGGATTGATTTCCAGGGTTTTAACAGGGTAAATTCTGGCAAGCAACAGATCTTCGGAGGGAGAGGAGCCGAGATACAAGGGGAGTTGCCAGTAGGTACATCCTGACCAGTCCGAGGAACTGCAGTTGACCCTCATCTTCCAGCTGCCCTTTCACTTTGGACATCAAGGTCTTCACTTGGGAACCAGGGCCAGGGCACCTTTGCTGGACCCTGTGCTCTGATCTGCATCCAGGGAGGTTCTGTTCTCCTTTAAGAGCTTCTGGTAGAACCTGAGAGAAGTCTTTAAATCCCGAGCTGCTGCTCCAGCTCCTGGTGGAGAGAAGGTGATGAGCATACGATGCCCTGCCCTCTTGTGAGGCAGCACTGCCTCTGGGAAACAGGTGAACCTGGGAGACCTGGAGGCGGGGAGGGGTGGAGACTAGGGACGTTCTAGCACGTAGGCAGCTTAGCTCCTCCTCTCACGTGAAGGCCAAAGGAGAATTGCACACACAGGCGCAATGGCAAACGTCCCAGAAAAGTGGAAAGAAGCCCATTCCATTAACCTACTGAAAAAAAAAGAGGTCAAGTATCACGCGGTAACCAGAGGACCGTCACTTTTACTAACTATCCTCCCAGATCACAGCCCCACCAGCAGAGCAAGAGGAGAGGTGGGTGGGGTAGGGTGGGACACACCTACTGCAGGGGCATGTTCTGGCCTTGGAGGCCCTGCCCTTCTGGAGAGTTCTCCTAGCGCCACCACTGGAGTTGGAGCGGGGAAACCCTGAGTGGTGCAGACCCTGGCTGAAGCGCCAAGACCATCCCTCCGTGGAGCCCGCCCTACAGCACCTCTCAAGCTCCTCTGCCCACTCAGGGCTTCTGTCTAGGGCACTGAAGACCAAGGGGGCTTTAATCCAGCCCCCTATCCTCGAGGGAGGCGGGTGCTGCAGGTGAGCCAGGGTCCCTCGGTGCAGCTTCATTATGTCCAGCTTTACGACAGGTCCCAGCTGCTTCCTGGAGAACTTGTATCTTTAGAAGAGGGTGAATGCCAGAGCCTCCCAAGAAGGATGCACGAGTCTGCCTGGAAGGTCAGTGCCCCCATCCCAAAGCCCCTGCCCCGCGTCCCGTGTCCTGTGGAGACGGTCCTGGTTCTTCACTCATGTGTAGGGGAGTGTGGAATGAAGAAAGCCCTGGAAACAGGACCTGTTCCTTTCAAGCGGGGAGAGGACAGCCTCGCCCACCCAACTGCTCCTACGGAGGAGCCCATGATGCCGGATCAGGCAGAGGGTTTGTGAGTTGGCCCTTGAGTGCCAGTGGGTCGTCAGTTTCCTGCAGGAGGACGGGCCACAGTGAAGGAAGGCTGGGACCAGAAGAGGGGTAGACCCCTGCTCAGCAAGGTCTGGGGTGAGCAGAGGCCCAGGCACTCCAGCAGAAACCACTTCCTCTTAACCAGGATCAACTAGCCCCCAGGCCCTGAATCAGCCACACCCACAGGAGCATTACCCAGATAGCCCAGGGTTTTGGGCGTTCATTTTTAGAAAGTCTAATTAGATCAAGTCCAAACAACGTTTCTCCCAGTCTCATCATACTGCAACAATAGATTGTGTTTTGTTGAATATTTCTGAACAGTTTGGCAGAACTAAAAGTTCAGGTGGCATTTTTATTTAAACATCTGAAAAAGAAAGATGGTACAAAATTGGGCTTTATTAATTTGCTTCCGCTTTATCATCTTAATTCTTTTTGCTGACTTTGGTAGTAACTAGTTTGACCACCTTCATCTGGTGAAAAACATACTCTTTTATTTCTCCAAGTATTTAAGAACTCATTATCCCTTATTGCCATAAATTCCAGTATCTGAAAGTCATGCCTCTTCGTGTGCTTATCAAGTTGCTGGAAGATTAGTTATAATGTGGGTTTTTCCAATTGGAATAAATTAGCCTGCTTAAACCTGAACCCTCTTCCTTTAGCTAAGGCTACTCCTGTCTTTTAGGTATTTTTTCTTTGAGGTCACTTTTCCTTTTCTTTCTTTCTTTTCTTTTCTTTTCTTTTTTTTTTTTAAAAAACAGGAAACATTGGTTTGAGAAACTCTAGCTTACCTTATATGTAGTCTATACTTTAATATTCAGTAGGAAGAGTTTATGTGTTTGAAAAATTTCCATCAAAGTTTCAAGTAATTTAGACATCGTTTCCCTCCTTAAGTGCATTGTGTAGAGTAAGACTTTAATTAGGCCATGACATAATCTAAATGGACATATTTGATGGATTCATTTAGATAATCTCTGAGAAAGGAAAATCTAATACGTGGGGATTCAATCCCCATGTATTTTGATAGAGAAAGGGATAATGATTAGGTATCTGGTTAACTTTTAGAAAAGCGTAGTTTTGTAATCTCAAAGTTAAGTTTTCCCCTTGGAAATTAAAGATTACTTTTACGTGCAAATTTTGAGTCACATCCCATTTGATTCTTAGATATTGATCATTAGAATTATTGAGTTATTTTACTTATTTCCTGCAATATGTCTTACCTGTCCTTTGTCAGTGATAGAATAATTGTACCTGACCTGCTTCTCATGTTATTGGATGATGACTATTATTCTTTATGGTATTGTATATCTATCATTAGTCCAAAAATGCTTTAACATTTTCACTGGCATTCAGGAATATAATTTCATATTTTTTCATATTCATACTTGTTAGCAAGAAAAGGACCTTGACAAAGTTTTCAGGACCTTATAAAAAGGAATCTGGGGAGGGTATTTGGAAGATTTTACAGTTGGCTCTCAAGTGGAGTTAAGTGTGACCTTTTAGGGAAGAGAAATGATTGAGATTGGGAAATTTCTGAGCTAGTAGTTAGAAATTGGTAAATAGAATGTGGTGAAGGTGTAGAAGTGAGTTTTGATAAGCCATTGTTTGTTAAGTGAGCCGTTTACCTGCTACTGCTGCTGTTAAATCGCTTCAGTCATGTCTGACTCTGTGTGACCCCATAGATGGCAGCCCACCAGGCTCCCCCGTCCCTGGGATTCTCCAGGCAAGAACACTGGAGTGGGGTGCCATTGCCTTGTTTACCTAGGTGAGTAGAATATTGCTTCAGATAAATTGATCTGCAAGGATTTCCTGAAGCAAATGGTAAATAAAACTGATTTACAGTTTTATTTTTTCTGAGCAAAATATTTTGAAACAACCAACCAACTCATTTTGACTCAGTTTATTTGGTTCTTAGTTTTCAGAGCTATGTTAACACAGAACATTGGGTTTTAGTACGTGATCAACATTGTCTTTTCATACTGTTCATGGGGTTCTCCAGGCAAAAAGATTGGAGTGTTTTGCCATTCCTTTCACCAGTGGATCACATTTTGTCAGAAGCAGGTCAAGAAGTAACAGTTAGAACTGGACATGGAACAATGAACTGATTCAAAATGGGGAAAGGAGTATGTCAAGACTGTATTTTGTCATTCTGCTTACTTAACTTTTATGCAGAGTACATCATGTGAAATGCTGGGCTGGACGAAGCCCAAGCTGGAATCAAGATTTCCAGGAGAAATATCTACAACCTGATATATGCAAATGATACCACTCTAATGGAGAAAAATGCAGAGGAACTAAAGAGTCTTTTGATGAGGGTGAAAAGGAGAGTGAAAAAGCTGTCTTGAAACATTAAAAAACTAAGATCGTGGCATCTAGTCCCATCACTTCATGGCAAATAGATGGAGAAAAAGTGGAAAGGTCCTTATAGTCAAAGCTGTGGTTTTTCCAGTATTCATGTATGGATATTAGAGTTGGACCATAAAGAAAGCTAACCATTGAAGAGTTGATGCTTTGAACTGTGGTGCTGAAGAAGACTTGAGAGTCACCAGTAAGGAGATCAAATGTGTCAATTCTAAAGTAAATCAACGTTGAATATTCATTGGAAGGACTGATGCTGAAGCTCCACTACTTTAGGCCACCAATACGAAGAGCTGACTCATTTGAGAAGACCCTCATGCTGGGAAAGATTGAAGGCAAAAGGAGAAGGAGGTGGCAGAGTATGAGGTTAGGTACCATCACTGACTCAAAAGAGAAGAGCTCGAGCAAGCTCCTAGAGATAGTGAAGGACAGGGAAGCCTGGCATGCCACACAGTTCATGGAGTTGCAAAGAGTTAGACACTGCTTAGGGACTGAGCAACAACACCATTGTGTATGTTGTCTCAGTTTCTTGAATTTGGCAAGAGATTGACAGATTTTTCCTCTAAAGTGCCAAATAGAAAACATTTTAGGCTCTAGAGGCTATACAATCTCTTGCAACAACTTAATTTTATTATTTTAGCCCCCAAAGCAGGCATAGACAATTTGTAAATAAACGTACCTGTGTTCCAAAAAAGATTTATCTAAAACATAAGTTAAAATGTATCATCGCCCCAAGACATCAAAATTCTATGGACAACTTTCATGATATATACGTTCATGTATGATAAATATACAATACCACCTGATATGCACTTATCTGAGTGCCTCAGATAAGTGTACATGTGTACATGGATGTAAGAAAATAATGCTTCAGCTGGCACTCACTTACACCTCTCTTTAACCTAGTTTCTTATCTGTAGTAAGGCACAATAATTTTATAGGATTTTTATGATGATTACCTTAATGCTAAAATATATGAATTAGTCTATAATTTTGATTTTGATTTTATATATATATATATATATATATATATATCAGTGATAATGATTGAAATCAGTGGATTTTAACTGTGTTAATAAAATGTACATTCAAGCCCTTCCCTGGTGGCTCAGTCTGTAAAGAAGCAGCCTACATGCCAGAGACTCTGGTTCAATCAGAGTCAGGAAGATCCCCTGGGAAAGGAAATGGCAACCTACTTCAGTATTGCCTGGAAAATCTCATGGATAGAGGAGCCTGGTGGGCTACTGTCCATGGGAATCACAAGAGTTGGACATGACTTAGCAACTAAACAACAAATGTAAATTTATTTTTGATATATAAATTGTGGGGAAAAGGCATTTTTACCTTAAATTTAATTCCTTGTGTTCAGTTCAGTTGCTCAGTCATGTCCAGCTCTTTGCGACCCCATGAATTGCAGCACACCAGGCCTCCCTGTCCATCACCAACTCCCAGGGTTCACCCAAACTCACGTCTGTCGAGTCGGTGATGCCATCCAGCTATCTCATCCTCTGTCCCCTTTTCCTCCTGATCCAAACCCTCCCAGCATCAGAGTCTTTTCCAATGAGTCAACCCTTCGCATGAGGTGGCCAAAGTACTGGAGTTTCAGCTTTAGCATCATTCCTTCCAAAGAAATCCCAGGACTGATCTCCTTTAGAATGGACTGGTTGGATCTCCTTGCAGTCCAAGGGACTCTCAAGAGTCTTCTCCAACACCACAGTTCAAAAGCATCAATTCTTCGGTGCTCAGCTTTCTTCACAGTCCAACTCTCACATCCATACATGACCACTGGAAAAACCATAGCCTTGACTAGATGGACCTTTGTTGGCAAAGTAATGTCTGTGCTTTTGAATATGCTATCTTGGTTGGTCATAACTTTGCTTCCAAGGAGTAAGTGTCCTTGTGAATAGGAAGATAAAAATTACCATGATCCTAATTTTGAATATAGTACTAGAAATAATATCTCTTTAGAGAGATAATATTTAAAATTAATACTATAATTTTGACTATAATATGACAAAAGTTACAATATATATGCATGTATTTCATATCAGATAGTTTATTAGGTTAGATTTTCTGACACCAAAAAGTTATTGATTTATGAAAGATTTATGGGGAGAAATTCCTGTTATGTATTAAAGAGAGGGAGCTGATGTAAATGTTGGGACCCTTCAAACAGCAATGCATTTTGAGCCTTGTGAAGAGAAGAGAAGGGAAGGAAGGATTGAGACAGATTTTCTTTCAGCCTGCAGCACAAATTTAGTTTTGGACAAACTAATGAGGAGTCCAGAGTCTTCTGCAAGAAGCGTACTGTGTTTCTTAAAATGTTTCTTATACTAGTGCCTTCACCCTCAGAGAAGGCGATGGCACCCTACTATAGTGGAAAATCCCATGGATGGAGGAGCCTGGTGGGATGCAGTCTATGGGGTTGCTAAGAGTTGGACAGGACTGAACGACTTCACTTTCACTTTTCGCTTTCATGCCTTGGAGAAGGAAATGGCAACCCCCTCCAGTGTTCTTGCCTGGAGAATCCCAGGGACAGGGGAGCCTAGTGGGCTGCCTAGTGGGGTTGCACAGAGTTGGACATGACTGAAGCGACTTAGCAGCAGCAGCAGCCCTCATCATTGTTCAGGAACAGCTTAATGAATCATGGTCTCAGTGCAAACAAGGTCATTCAGATCAGTTGGGCAGCAGCTGGAGCTGAGTTCCCTAAAGCAAGAGTTCTAAGTGGCTATACATAAACTGAATATTTACATATGAAAAATGAAAAACATGACAAAAAACACCCTGAAAATCTTTGGGAGCTTCCCAGGTGGCACAGTAGTTAAGAATCTGCCTGCCAACGCAAGATCCACAAGAGATGGGGGTTCGATCCCTGGGTTGGGAAATTCCCCTGGAGTATGAAATGACAACCCACTCCAGTATTCTTGCCTGGAAAACTCCATGGACTCAGGAGCCTGGTAGCCTACAGTCCAAATGGTAGCATAGAATGAGATGCAACTGAACATGCAATGTCCATTAGATGACTTAAGTGTTTCATGCCTTCCTAAAGATTTAATTATTATATATACTCCCATGTATATATATATGTATGCATAATTTTCTCTCTTTAAGAATTCTTCAATAATATTAACATTGTGTTTTAGGTAATCCTGAGTTTCTTTTAAAAAATCAACTTAAAAGGAGAAGCTAAAATATTCAGCTTTAATTTTGCCAGTAGATTTTTAATGTTTTGTAATCATAATGTTTAATTTGTGCTGTTCTTAGAACTTTAATTATGAAACTAAATTGTACTAATACCATTAGGTACTTCTTAATTGAAGACACATCATATGTCTGATGTGGCAGTACTAATTGGTGTAATTAAATTCTAATATGCATCAGTAGCCTAATTTTAAAAAGTGAATAAAAAGCAGATAGAAATAAGTTCTTGAAACTGCATAGCTGTAAAATACATAAGTGCATTTGCATTTGTAACATACACATTTATTCATAACAGACAACCCTTCAATTATATTTCAAATTAATTTTATCAGATAACTTGAATAATGATTAAGAAGGATTGATTGGTCAGGTAAACATGCATGTGAATTCAGAAAGACAGTCATTAAGTTCAAGAAGGACAATGATTTTCTCTTTTACAAATTCTTATGTAGGTCAAACCCTGTGAAAGTAAATACATTCCTTATCATAATATGTTTTGGGTGAAATTACAAACCCCTTGCAAATTACATTACTGGGTTATTCAAGCAGGAGGTAGATCAGTCATTAGCTCTTGCTCTGCTAAAACATGTTTCAAAAACATCTAGGAGATGTTTTTACATGTTCAAAAATACTCATTTATTTATGCTCTTAGATTTTTTTTTTTTGCAAGATGTAAATTCCACAATTGGGGATTAAACTCTAAACTTGGGCTGCAGCAGTAAAAACATGGCATCTTAACCACTCAACTGCCAGGGAGTTCCTTTTTTGTTCTTGTCTTATTTGTTCAATACAGTATATGTAATTTCAAAATAAATAGGCTATTTTTGACTATATATTTTTATCTTGATTATTTTGCTTAAATTAGTAGTAGAATATGTATATTTAATTATATGGAGCTAAATACAGAATTAACATCTAAATTATTTTAATTTTCTTATTTCATAAATCCTCTTAGATTTTTTTAATTTTAAAAAAGAATGGATAAGAAAGCTGTGGTGCATACACACAGTGGCATATTACTCAGCCGTTAAAAAGAATACATTTGAATCAGTTCTAATGAGGTGGATGAAACTGGAGCCGATTATACAGAGTGAAGTAAGCCAGAAAGAAAAACAACAATACAGCATAGTAACACATATATATGGAATTTAGAGAGATGGTAATGATAACCCTGTATGCGAGACAGCAAAAGAGACACAGGTGTATAGAACAGATTTTTGGACTCTGTGGGAGAGGGAGAGGGTGGGATGATTGAGAGAATGGCATTGAAACATGTATAATAACATGTAAGAAATAAATCACCAGTCTAGGTTCAATGCAGGATACAGGATGCTTGGGGCTGGTGCACGGGGATGATCCAGAGAGATGGTATGGGGAGAGAGATGGAAGGGGGGTTCAGGATTGGGAACTCATGTATACCCGTGGCAGATTCACGTTGATGTATGGCAAAACCAATACAGTATTATAAAGTAAAATAAAGTAAACTTTAAAAAAAAGAAAAAAAAATGAATTTATATAGTAATTTCATTCAGATGGAAACTGAGATTCTGAGCACAAAGCCCAATATCATTGCCAGTTAATTTATAAACACTTAAATAACTGAATGAAGTGAAGTGAAGTGAAGTCGCTCAGTCGTGTCCGACCCTCAGCAACCCCACGGATTGCAGCCTTCCAGGCTCCTCTATCCATGGGATTTTTCAGGCAAGAGTACTGGAGTGGATTGCCATGTCCTTCTCCAGGGGATCTTCCCGACCCAGGAATTGAACCCTGGTCTCCTGCACTGCAAGCAGACGCTTTACCGTCAGAGCCACCAGGGAAGCCCAAATAACTGAAAACATACATGTAATACATTTTCTTTTTTATTTAGTTTTCAGAATCTGTAAAACTCACCTATATGGATATAGGCTCAACGCCAGCCTCACGTTTGTGTGACCTGTGCAGTCACACAGTGCACTATGAGTATAATGACCTCTTATTTGGTTTAATGCTCTGATGCCACCATCTTGAAATTATTAATAGGTTTTGAACAAAAGACAGTGCTCATGTTCATTTTGCTCTCAGCCATGAAAATTATGTAGACATTCCAATTTTTTTTGTCATATTTGGACATTTTAATGTAGTGAAAATATGGAATATGTTTGAAAACTCAACAGGAACTTAAAGACCTTTTTGTTTTGCAGAGGTGATAAACATTTTAAAAATTAAAAGATGAAACAATCATTCTTAAAGACATTTATGATTGTTAATTTTGGAAATACAGTAGCTCACATTCAGAGTGTTCACTTAAAGAAATATTGCCCATTTACTCTGCTACTGTACTTTGAATTATTTGCAATGATACAATTCAAAAGGAAATTATTAATAAATTTAGGTATAGTAAGAGTTGTTACTTCACTCATGGCTATCTGGAAGAAATATTTTCTTTGAGTAGCCAAATATCGAAGTAGTTCTAGACACTTCTGCATTTTGATATTGGTCAAAACAATATGGAATCTGGAAGTCACAAAGTACTGGGCAAGATAAACCTGTCATAGCTGGATATTATCAATGACATAAGATTCTGGAAAATAAAGGTATTCTGCTCTAATGACCAAGATATTTGGAAATGGAGAAAGTAAAGGCAAGCATACTTATCACTGTGGCACTATTGAATTAAAAATAAAATAAATAGCACAATTGCTTATACAGTTACTAGGTAAACTTTTCTTTGTGATTGATAGTTTTACCATTGTTGTTATTTTTACTATACCCATTTCATATGTATATGAAGACAACTTTCACGAAGATAAGTTCAAATGAAGGAGGCAATTCAATAATACATGAATCAGCTTAAGTCAGAGCAATGATAAGATGTTGAAAAGGAAGTAATTTGAGGGAAATAAAAATGATTATTGATAATAGGTTTTTATTTTGAGGTTGTTTTTTACTTTGGAAAGTGCTTCAAGGAATGTTAACATAGAAAAAGTAATAACATAGTTCTATAATAAACCCTAAGCTTAAAATATATCTTAATTATATAAGAAAAATGAAATATTCCACTGGAATGTTTTATAGAGGGGAAAATCCAGACATAGATTGGATTTAAAGGACTGTTTAAACTAGAGATTAAAGCTTCATCTTTGAATAGAATACTCTTTCCAGTAAGCCAGTGATTTTCACCATTTTGAAGTTTTCTAACATTTATTTCATACTGCATTTAACCTAGAGGCAGAAACAAATAAAAGACACAAAATTAGAGCTAATTTTGCTAAATCTGGGTTGTCTCTATAGAGCACAGTTAGAAAGTGATTACATTAAGCTAAAGATATGCAGAATTCCTGTAAATTTTGATGCAGTAGACAAAGACCTATAAATAATATGAAACAAATATACAAAGCATAATACACATTCATTGCATTTGTTGAACA